>SNQJ01S0000890.1:59828-75800 GCA_010110895.2 Picea sitchensis | reverse complement strand
GGGATCGACAGTCCAACTGATGCATTGGGGCTAGCACATGCAAAGGACAATTGATTGATAATCATGATTTTCCCATCATGAGGAAAACATAAAGTATGGAAGACGGACGATATGACTGCAGTCATAGCATAAGTATAGTTACGTCCTAGTAACAAGTTATAGTCGAGGAACGCATCAACCACCTCGACATCCACCTCCACCATGTTCCCACCTAACTAGACTGGGAAGGCAAGAAGAATACCATGGGGACAGAAAGAATGACCATCAAATGCAGTCAACATGGTCAGATATTGAGAGAGGGCCGGAGAGCCAATGGATTTCCAACAGGTTAGGGACATCACACACATTTCAACGCCTTTATCAATAATAGTACGTTTGATGGTATACTTTGAGTAATCCATGTGGATTTGGAATTCCACATGGTAAGGAAAGCGAGGCTTCATATCCGTGATGTCAAACTTGATAACCTTAGAGCCATAGGGGTATAGAGCTCCTAACACAAATAACAAGGCATTCATCTGTGAAGGAAATGTCTGAAGTACCTCCAGAGCTGACATAGCGTAAGGGGTTTGACCCAGATCCTCAACAATAGAATAATTCTGGGAAGCTCTAGCATTAGGGTTGTGCGTAGAGAGATTGAGTACTCCTTTCAGAATATGAGGCAGAGGCTCTAGTTTTTTGATCTGTCAAGGCACCTCTAGAGGAGGGGGAGACTCTAGACTTGGAACAGTCTGTGAAGAGCTATAATCGGGAGACTGAGTTGCTACGTTAACCTGAGACTTAACCATATTGATGCATAGACAGTCATTGTCTTGTGTTGGTGGGTTTTGACTTCCACTCGTCGCATTTTCAACATTCGAGAAACTCGAGGCCATGTGATGATTATTTGGAAAAGGATTAGTCAACACAACGGGCGGTAGAGATAAAATCCTCACAACTTCTGAAAGTTTGGGGCACAAGTGGGTAAGGTGATCATCCGTACAAAGCTTACAAGGAAATTTCACCTTTCTCCTTTCTTTCTTTCCCTCACCAGCATTATTATTCGACTTCTGATTATTAGCGTTGTCCTTGGGTTTATTATTATTATTGTTCCTCCCACTCTTATGATTTTTACCATGTCCTTTCCTTTTATTCCCTCCTGGTTGTTGTTTACCATTCGAGTTGGTCGACAATTGCATAGAGTGTTTGTCTGCTGACTAAGTGGGAGTGGAGGACACAAACGCAGCTTGTCCTCCTACAGACTGGCTTAGAGACAACTCTTTCAACTGGATTGTCACAAATTCTACATATTTGACATTTGCGGAGCCTACAATGCCATCAGCATGAGGCCCAAGATTTTTTCTAGGGTCGTATCTTGACCTTGGTGCATCTGGAAGAATTTTGTATAACATCCCAGAATGAGTGTATATAATATCTAACTGGTGGGATTTAAAAATCGCTTCTTCCTCATATGTAACACAGGATGTAGAAACATGCTTCGAAATATAAGGTTGTAAATACTTAAGGAACCATTCCAAAAGGAACTTCGAAGGAATGTAGACCTTGATCAACCTCTTTCGTCTACGCCACTCTTGGATGTGATCCGAGATATGAGTGGCTTTGTCCTGGTAGAAGGCCGACAGAAGTTCTATGCCAACATCATAACGAACCGAAAATTGGAAGTGGTTGAGGAAGACTAAAACCATCTAATTAAAAGTTCCATATGCTCCCCCGGTATCTCTACATACCATTTTGCAGCGATCCCCATGAGGGTGCATTGAAACAATCTTAAACGAATAGAATCATCGTTAAGGGAATTAGAAGAGAACCAAAGATGGAAGGTAGTGACACGATCACCAGGATCCTCACCATTCTTTCCCTCGAATGTCGGAATATCCGAAGGAATATTGGTGGGGACAGGGGGCCATGTCAATTCATGGTGCATGGGGTCATTCATTAATCTAGACAAGTCTGGAAAATTGAGAATGGCCAGAAAAGGGAGACGGGGTTGCGACATCTAGCCCCAATCTCCCTAGAAATATTGGTGTTGGGGAATCGCAGCCCATCCAAGGTTCTGGTAAGCACCATGGCCCTATCGGGGATTGTAAAACCCCTCGATGAACTGATTCATAAAGGGTTGGTTGGGCACCATTCCAGTAGGAATTTTAGGATGAGGATTATGAATATTCCCCCCAGCCAGAGTAGCTCCAAGTTGGGATTTCCCAAGGTGTGAAACTGACTTCCTCCGGGTGTGAATCTGGAGGATAGAGGTGGATTTATCATGCCAAATGTGTTGGTCATAATCGGTGTGGAGGAGGTAGGTGTAAAGGACAGAACATAAGAAACAACTTGTCYGCCAGGTTGACCACTCCATCTAGAAGCATTAAGAGCAGGATTAGACCACGGGTGAAAAGGAGGTAGGCTTCCAACTATGGGAKTCATTTGAGGAATACGAGCATCACCAAATGAGAATGGAATATGYGGAGGAGCCATGCCCCCAAGTCCAATACTAGTATTTGAATTAGACGTTGGAATGGACGATGAAAATTGTGATGTGAAATTTGGCATACCATAAGAAAAAGGGCTAGAGGTCGTAGGGATGGACTGAGTATTGTAGCCTGACGAATGAAAAAGAGACCCAAAATGGTTCGTGATTATAGTTTGAGTATTAACTATAGGTCGGACAAGAGTGATGATGGGAACCTATGGCACTACAACCATGGTGGTTGAAGGTGTCGAAGGAGTACCATTAACTAYAGGTGGTATGGGAGTCGAAGGACTCCTAGTATCTTTCTGACTCAACTTAGTACTCATACTTGTATGACCACAAGTATGGTCAGTGGAGGTGTGTGTAACATGCTTGATAACATTACACCTTTTAGAAGGAAAATACTCAAAATGCGGTGGTAAACTTAAAAAACGTCGAGACCTATAGGGAAGTTGGTATGGCTCCATGGTGACTGAAGACTTGAGATATAAAAACAAATCCTAAGGCCAACTAATAATCAAAGAGCACACCAAAATAAACAAAATTCCAATATGCACACAAATAGGATAAAGTGGTTGAAAGGGTCCTCCCTCCCTAAAGTAGGTATGTCTCGCCCAAGAGGGGCCTGAGACTCCCTGCCAAAGATCATGGGTATCAGAATCAATTATAAGGTCCCTCGTGGGCTTAACAAACAATTGGTTAGATCCCCCCAGAGAGGTAATCCTCCATAAAGGTTGTGTGTTGTCTGACCCTTATCTAACCCAGGGTACCTGCAGAATAACCCCTACAACTAACCTATGTGGCTACCTATGTCAAGCAACTAATCCACCACGATATAACCAATGTGCAAGAGAACAGTCGTAAGTTAGGTTCACCGTATGTGCAGGGTAACAAAGCCCGAAATCTCGAAAGAACCTCCTCTCACAGAGGTAAAGGTAGTAGAAAGACCCCCATATACGAATAGATCCTCAGAAATATCTCTAATGCTAATAAAGTATTGGGGGGATATCCCCTAAACCAACCTTGTGCAACCTCGTGCTTAAATCTAGTGTAAGCAGAGCCTCCTGATGTCACCAATTATACAATGGATTTCACCACTCCCTTAGTTAGACACATATGTTGAGTTTAATAGCCTTGGAGAAGTTCACTCACAAAATCCTATTCCAAGGCTCTAAATCTTAAGCTAGTTTATGCACCCTAAAAAATAAAATAGTTTATAATCAATCTTAAATTTATCAGCGTTACTTTTAGTGGCTTTGCTTACTCAAAAGGTGTGGTCGCTAAAATGATGATGTTATGAATCAACAATTAAAAGAAATGAATATGAATAAAATGCAAAGTCCTAACTTCAATTCCCAATAAATGATAAGCTTTTTCAAAATGCAAACTTTCAATTCAATTTTGCAATTCCAAATAAGATGCAATCTTTCCATACATGTACTAAGATCAAAGACAAGAACCCAAAAGATCAAATGCCAACAATGCAAAATGTATTTTTTTGTATTTTCAATATAAAAGAATGAAAATGAAAGGACTAAACAACAACTTGATATAAAAACCCTATTGTATGTAAATAGAGACAAACCAAGTAGAATATCAAGAAGCAAACACCCATCCCAGGATGCAAGGACAACCAATGAAAAGGATGATGAGAAAGAAAAAACCGCCCGAAAATTCAACCAAAGAAAGGTTTCATATCACTCTGCAGACACTTAACAATCATAACATAGACCTAAGAAGACTCAACAACCATCAAAACTTACCCAACAAACATCAAACTCAACAATCATGCAAACAAGGATGATGCACGTGACTGTTAAGGAGAAAAATGCATGTATATGCTTCCTACAGAACGACAGCTCGCGTATGTATGCGATTGTCAGGGAAAAAACCGTGTATATGTATTGAAACACTTCCAGGTTAAGGGTAAGGCCAAGAAAATCAGACTCAAAATGAAAAGTGGCTGTCAAGCAATCAGACGAAAAGAAACTCAAGATAAACGAGAGAAATCAAAGGAGAAAAACACTCCAAACCCCGAAAAGAGGATTCATTATGCAGTATGGTCACCAATTTTGTTACGAGGAAATCACTCTATGGCATGGGGTAAACCACAACAGATGAAAATGAATGCATAAATCAACTCTAATCTAAATTATTCTATATAAAAAAATATGCTAACAAGACAAGATAAAGAGCCTACCTCGTCCAGACGTTCGATGAAGTCCACCGTTGAGCACTTGATTCAAAGAAATACACTTGCAACGTGTCCTCAACAACCAAAATACACAATCATATGGTTATAATATATAAATTTAGCACATACAATAGAATAATCCATCAATATTCATAACAAATACGGCCATGGAATAACAATTCAAATATTTGCAAGACATTAATTAGACAAGAAAAGAGTATTTCTATTAAAATGTAATCAATATAAGTGTATGAATGTCAAACTTCCACGTCGGCACGTTCAAAACCGAGAAACTAAGTCCCTTCCAGCTGGGTCTCCACCACTTCAATCCTCCACAAAGGCAAGCTCATATAAAAGAGACAATGATGTTCTCCATCAAATAGGGAAGAGCTTGGGGGCTGAACAATGTGTTCAAACTTAAAAGGACAAAGGGATGCAGACTCAATATGAAGTGAATAATTTATCCAGAGTAATTTTTCTCTCAAAGTTGAATTCTTCTCCCATTTTACACAGTTTGGATAAGGCCCATTTATAGCCTTCAAATGGAACTGAAGGGTCGAGTTGGAACGTTTCCAGTATATGGAAGGTCAAGGATCATGGATCTCATGACTTGACATGGAAACCAGACACCATTTTTTAATTTTGAGCACAAAACCCGATGTACGCGGGTTGTAATGGTGCAACCTGCATATACACATGTTGTATAGCTATTAGGGTGCGTATATGTGGGAAAATACAATTTTTAGCTCTGGGAACTACAAAAAGGGACTTCAAGTCTGCATAGGGAAATGGAAAAGGCCTTCTGAGAAAGTTGCATGGGGTGAGGAAAATATTACTATAACAACAACCATATACCAGGGTCCCATGGATAAGTGTGGACCATAATGTTGAAAGAGGCTGGAGAACCAGGGTCCCATGTAGGAATGTGAGCCACCATGCTGAAGTAGTCCAACTGTCATTGTAAACCTAGGTCCCATGCCAATTTCTCATGTGAACGTCACACCAAATATATCGGAACACCATATCCAGTTGAAAATGATGCTCCAAATATAGACACTAGTCACGTGGATCGAAATATGTAGAACCAACCAAAAAAACATCAACTATTACCGGACAAGAAGAAAACTGAAGAAGTATATGCATCAAAGTCTCTTGTATAGTATCCAAGATGTGCTCTACATAAGGTGGAGTAGATTCATCAAATATAATATTAAAGTGGTGTTCATCCTAGAAATGACAATTATCGATATACCAATCATCACATTCAACCTTCCAATAAGACCAAGCATATGTTTCTTGATTGTATTCTTCTACGTTGTAATGGTCGATGATCTCCATGTTATAACTCTCTATATATCAATCACCACATTCATCCTCCCAATGAGACCAAACATATGTTTCTTGATTGTATTCTTCCTTGATGGCCTGTATAATATATCTCTCTTTCATTTCAAATGTACTCTCATGAATATTTTTAATATCTTCCTTCAGGGCTTCAAACTCCTGTCGAATTTCCTTGAGGAGTTGAGAGAAAATATCCATTGGAAACACCACATATAATATACCAAAATAAATCTATTAAAAATTATATCCAATGGCACTAATCTGGTATAAATCTGAGCACCATGTCAAAATTTATGAGCTCCGCGGTCCCACCGTCGTCATGAAAAAATCTTCAAAAATTGTTGATTTTAAATCAACGATATCTTCACTTTCGAAGCACCGATTCAGATCATTTGTTTTTGAATTGGGATATTTTTGAAATAGGAACTTATATTAGTAATGTTTTTGGTAAAATTCATCCCCAGGTACTACATAAATCAGCAAAATCACGCAGTTGTCCGTGGAAAAACCATGAAAAATAGAAGATTTTAAAATCATGATAACTTGACTTCTCGGACTCCATTTCGGATGATTTGTTTTTTGGAATTGGTTGTTTTTTTGAGATGAACTCATATATACAAACCATTTATGAAAATTACACATATAAAGCTATAGTATTTTTCCAGAGTGTCGCGACCCTCTTTTGTCTTCTTGAAAACATTTTTAAGAATAGAGAAAAACAATTGCCCCTTTCTGTGGCCGAAGAAAGTGATCAGATACCACTTGTTAAGTACAAAAGACCTGAAAAAGAACCACAACAGATCCAAGAAAAATATATAAAAACTCCCACTTTATTATTATGACAACCCTTGAGTTAGGGAAACACCATACAATAAATACTATTACAGAAGGGATCCACTCTTGTTCACTTGCCTCTTCAAGGGGGAAACCTCCTAATGAGATACATGATCCAAATACAATACTTCTCAAATTTTCCATTACATTGATTGAACCCACTTATATAGTTCTACCAACCACCTAATAACATTCTAAAGGAGGAACCTTCTAGAAGCAAAAACTTCTAATAAATCCTCTTACATTTATTATGTTCACACTAATATATCTAAATACGATAGTGGGCCTTATTTAATAATATAGTTGACTTAGTCCACCTTACATTGAATGAACTACACTATTATCACTAGGGACTACACTATTATCACTAGGGGCCCTTCACCCCCCCTTACCCCCACCCCCCTCCCTCATTACCTCTATAGCTACACTACATGGGATGTTAGGATATTTAGACACTTAGGAGTTAGTTAAGATCAACTTGGTCTAATGTGTCTTTAGGTAAAAGTGTGTTTCTTTAGTATACATTAGTATGCATTTGTAACTATGTAATTCAATAGTCATGATATGTTCTAGACATAGAGTGATATGAAAACTCATATTCTCCTCGATATTAACGACTACATTTATCCCTGTATTAAAACTCTATTGGTCCATGATCTCTATTTAAAGAGTGTGTAGGGAAATTTGCCAATTATTGTTTGTCAGAAACTCTCTTGTAAAATATTTTTGTTTTGCATTAATATATTTCCTCAAGTGTCCATGTTGGCTAGGGTCCATGGACTGTCTCTCTCTTTGAGGGGTTTAACCATGTAAAAACATTAGTGTGTTGATATTTGATCGGGTTGTGTGAGTGGTTACTGAAGGTGTCTATCCTATGTGGGAATACCCTGTTTTTTAGAACATGAGCATCTGAAACATCAATGGAAACCACATCCACAGTCAAATAAATATCCTGAAAATTGCTAAACACACATGAGGATCCTTGATCAAACCATAGACCTTTACTTCTCTATAATCCATAGAACATATGCTTCAATATGGTATTATGTTTTTAAGACCCAATTGATTCATCACATTAAGAGACATCACATTGGTGGATGCTCCAGAATCCAACATACAGTTATGCAATAAAAAATGACCAACTATCAAAGATATGAAAAAGGGTTGATGGCTTGGTTTCCTCCTTCCTTCTTGATTCATCATTTGAAGAATAATAGGGCATCTTCAATTTCATCTACAACTTGGGTTGATTGAATTTCTACCTCAAGCCCCAAAACTTCCTTAATCAATTCTCTTACAGAAGGAATCTTTGCCAACTCAACAATGGGAACATGCACCTTATCATTACTCAGCCAATTGGTTACATCCGACTTTAGATTTAAGGTTTTATTCATTGAAGGATTACATTGAGGTATCTCCAAACTTGGTCGTATAGGTTGATTATATTTCTAATAAACTTCAATAGAAACTTGTTGATCTCCTTGATAATTTATTCCCTTAAATCTATTTGCATACATGTTCTTACTTTACTCAAGGTAAGGTTTCTCACCAAACAATGCAATAACCCTTTTCTCTTCTATGGACTTGTACTTAACTTGTTGCATATTTTCATGGGATAAGTGGAACATTTTTCTTCCATCTGACACAATGCTACAAGCATCCAAATATATATCATCACCCAAAGAAATAGCCCTCATAATTTCAATGTATTTGGCACAATTCTCTCATCATGGAAACCATTACAAGCTTGAAAATAGTAAGGCACTTCGTGCTCAAGCATATTGGTTGGCTCCAATGTTGTGGGAGTTATTTGATTTGGAGGAGGGACCCAATACCCATTTCTAGGAGGGAAAATGTCATGCTATTGATTTCTCTCAAGATGAACCAACCTATTCTACAAAGTACTCATTGTCTACGTGAAATTTGTTTCTAACCTTTTCATTCCCTATAGGATGGTAGTGAAAGATTCAAGAGAGGGATAAGTAGAATGGACAACTTTAGGTTTATGATATCCAACTTCCTTGAAAAATTCCAATTTTCATCCAAACTCTTAGCTTATGTTAGATCAATGAGAGTGGCTTCATTTAGAAAGAAACTAAACTAGCTTTGGAAAGAGTTAAGATAATACAACAAGATGGAGGATGGGTTAGGCCTATGAGTCTGGGAGATTTCTTGAACAACTTTATCAAATGTAATATTAAATTCATCCACAATATCATTTTATTTCTTTTATATTAATAAATGCATTCAAAATAAATCTTCTCTCTTTTCTTTCCATCCATCTATCAAAGAAAGCATTTCTACAAGAAGCAAGTGAGTTTATGCTATTATCAGGAAATCCAAGAAACCAATTTCTAGAATCTTTCTTCAATGATAAATAAAAGAATTTATAAATCACATCAAGATGAGTAATTCCAATACTTCTAACATAATCCATAAAATCATCCCAATGTTCTTTAGGACGAATAACATTATCGCCATGAAAACCATGTATTTTTTCCAATGAAGTAGGAAAATCATGAGGTTGACTTGCAATGTTAGTGAAATCAAATGGTCTATAACAATCGATCAACCAAGGAGCAACCATTTGACTTTGAGTTAGGAAGATTGAATTATCAATAAATAATCTTCTTATATATTACATAGATTCATGCCTAATTGATTATTTACTTCTCTTGTCTTATGTACATATCTTCTTCTTTTACAATAAATATTATATTCAGAAACAAGATCATCAATACCTTGGGAGTTAGTTCTTATATAGTACCTCCTTGTTATATTTTATTTAAGTGGAGTCACCATATGAGGAAATCAAGGTTAGCATTCAAAGCAATCTCATCAAGATACACATACAAGAATAAACCCAACAAAAACTAGGAGATGGACTTTATCCTAGAAACAACGCCAAAAATGTTATCACCTGAACTAGAGACATTGTGAAAATTCCCAACATAGGTGCTTACTGAGGCAACAAGACATGAAGCACACCATTTTCACCTCAGTACACTTTCCCTTGCACTTTAGGCCAACTCCTAGTAGCCACGGGGGGTATCCCAAATAATGAAAATAAACCTTTTTAAGTGAAATAAAACCATGCAATCATATGATCTAATTTAACGAATCCATAAAATATGTAACTAGACTCTACATTAGAATTCCAATCAGTGATTACAATGCTCTAAAGATATTCAACTAGAAACAATTGCATGAACCATAAATACATCCAACTCAAAGAAAGGTTAGGATCTAGTGGATGTGTAAGATAAACAAAATTAACAAATTAATGTTTGTGTTAAGTCTATCACTAAATATACAAAACTATCAAGAGGTTAGAACCACTTTAATATACTTTAGGGCACAAACAATGAAGACATTTAGCATTAATCAAAGGTGCAATGTGTTCTTTTGTTTACCACTTGATTATATGCTAAGAGAGGACAATATTATATCTATCCTTTCACTTATAAATCTGATTTATGAATAAAAAAGTAGAAATTTCAGATTTAGGTCTTGAAACTACCATCCAAGAGAGAGAATAAGTGCAAGAGAACAAGAAGTCTTCGATGTTTCAGCTTGGGAAATATATGTTCTATATAATAACATACAAACAAGTTCTAGAGACAAGTTCTAAATATATTTAAACATTAAGTAGGAAACGACTTGTAAAATGGATGGTGAATCCCCCTAGGGTTTCACAAGTTAGCACTTGGAATTCACCAAATAAAACCTCTAAGTAAATGATAAGAAATTATTAGAACATTAGGAATTAATAGAACCTCTATACATGTAAGATAGGCTTTGTAAACAATCTATAAATGAAATAGAGGATAGGTATGAGAAATAAAACACCTTGAAGCACCAAACCCTAGCCTTAGGGTTTCACCAAATCTTATTTTTAACACTAGTACAAAATGAGAGATAAGTGACCAGGCGACCAGAAAATTTGGTCACCACAATTTTTTCAAGGGATAAATGACCAAAATTGATAAATTTTAAGTGAGCTAACTAAAACATACCAAGATAAATGACCACTTTGGTCACGGGATAAGAACTAAACTAAAAAATACTAAGATAAGTGACCAAATTTGGTCACGCGATATAACTAGACTAAAAATGACCACATAGAAATTGATCATTTATTTGGTCATTTTTAGTTGTGTCACTCCGACAATGGAAAATTACAATTTTGACAATGAATTTGTACAATTTACTAAATTCTAACACTACAGTGCTATAATTTAGTAAATTGTATACCCCCTCATGTGTCAGAGCTTAGTAAGTGACACCAAATTAGCTATCATGATGATGTTCTAGTGAGGTTATTATATTGCTTATATATCTGTTACAAGGGAAAAACTCTCTATGGCCAAGGGTAAACCACAACAGACAGGTATGACTGCATAAATCAACTCAATTCCAACATATGCTATATAAACTAATGTGAAATATAAGAAAGAGGCCTACCTCGATCCAACGTTTTATGATGTTCCACCGTTGAGCACTTTGACCCAAAGCTTTATACCTGCAAGAAGTTCTCAACAAACAAGCAGAGCAAGTACATAATGATGATATAAAATGGGTTAGCACATCAGATAGCATAATCCATTAATAAACATTACAAACACGCCCATGGATAATAATCATATATTTGCAAGATATCAATAGGACAGGAAAGGAGTATTTCTATTAATAATTGATCAGCAGAAGTGACAACATTACAGACTTCTATGTCGGCACAGTTCGAAACCAAGAAACCAAGTTCCCTCCAACTGGGTCTCCACCACTTCAATCCGCCACCAAAGGAAAGCTCATAGGAAAGAGGCAATGAGGTCCTCTCAACAATAGGGAAAGAGCTTGGGGGCTGAACACTATGTTCAGACTTGAGGGACAAAGGGATGCAGACTCAATATGAAGTAATTTCTCCAGAGTAACTTTTCTCTCAAAGTTGAATGCTTTCTCTTCTTTTCCATAGCTCGAAATTGTGCTCTTATAGCCTTCAGAATGCAACTGAAGGGCCGAGTCAGAACATTTCCAGTATATGGAAGGCCAAGGATTATAGATCTTCTGTCGTGACATGGAAACCCGACCTCATTTTGTATTTTTTGGCAAAAATCCCGATATAGGTGAGTTGTAGTGGAGCAACAAGCGTATACGCATCTTGTATAACTGATAGGGAGCGTATATGTGGAAAAATGTATATTTTTAGCTCTAGATTCATCAAAAAGGGATGATAAGTCTGCATAGGGAAATGGAAAAAGGCCCTCTGTGAAAGATATCAATGGTGAGGAAAATCTTGCTATAACAGATGCCCCCTAATGTGTGAGATCAGAGGAGTATCAACGATGGCCAAAATACATTATAAATAACCCAGAAGTGGAGTGGTAGAGAACCAACTGGACGAACTCAATTAATCATTACATTATGTACTGACTTTGCATACATGGCTGCTAAGAATATAATGCAGATCCATGTGGAAAATATACCAAACAAGTGTTCATGGCCATGAATAGGCAAATACAAATGTGGTTACATACCAGAAGCTATCATAGTCACGAACAAGGCCTAGTGACGCCAGTCTCAAAATAACTCTGAAGATATCTGTATACCACAAAGTACAATCTGATCTCCCATTATCACTGAAGTCAAATAGGTACTAGTCCAATTAAGGGGAAGAAACAACTCAGGAAAGCTGCAGCCACATAGTGATGTATTCAAGTCTTCTACACTATCTGCCAAAGGTGCAAGTCTACATCATGTGAATAAAGGAGTTAGGTCGAACACGATGATACATCGTTTGATTACCAGTCATTGAGGTATATCGTTAACAAATGCGAGACAACCTACCAATAATAAAAGTAGGTATCAAGGAACCGAGTACATCTCTACAAATGTGAATAAAGGAGTCGATGTCGAACACCTGAGAAATCCATTGATCATGAGACATTGATGTATTCCCATCTGTCAATGGAGAGAGATCCTTCCACTTATGACTGCAAGCCTCAAGGTACTCATAAAACTCTAGATCCCGTATCCAGAATAAATGAGTTGAAGTCAATGGAAAGAGACCCACTGAAACGAGAGAATTAAGGAATCTCTCATCAATCAACACTAGGAATAAAGCATGAGCTTCATGATTTGGTGGAGATCGGATGAAGAACATGTTCACAAACCAATGAACCTGTGTGTCTTTCGTGTGTGCCAAATGAAAGTGGTACACGAAAAAGACCCTCTGAATAGCAACCAATGATGAAAAACTTCTAACAAAGGTGAGGAAACCACCAATAAGGCTAATGGCATCCAAGACACTACACGAATCCCAAAGTGTGAATAGATATCTTGCCGTCGAACACAAGGGAAACCACTCGGTCAACGACCAATGATGAAATGGCGATTGCTAGGTTCAAGGTGACCTACCAATGATGAAAGTAGGGTCAAGGTGCATGATAAGACCAAAGTATCATGTGATTCTGAGACAAACTGAGGGTATGGCTGACATGAAAAGTCAAGATTTCTGAGGAGTGGTTGACACAGGTTGATAGACTTCCTTTGAACAAGAGCATGAGACATATGGTGGACTCTGGTAGCATAGACTTAATGATGTGATAATTAGATGCAGGAGGCATCAATAACATTCTCTATAGAGACTGAAAGAGTAACCGGTCGGTAGAGAAAACTCTATAGCGAGATCAGCTTCCTAAGGCCATGCTAAACCCAAAATTATGATGACACAAGGACTCAATAACTTTGTGCTCTGTTCAAAGGCGACACAACTGCTGCCAATTACAATATAGTACTCCCTTCCCGCCCATATTTTTTTGTTTTTTCATAACAAATGAATGCTATGATACAGAGGAGGGAACAAGTGTCGCAAGTAAGAAAAACTAGTTCCAGTAGTGGAATATACCTATGCTTAATGAAAGGAAATGCATGCGGGAGATTGACACTCGGGGTGATGTTCCCTTCAGGGTATAGGGTGTCAAATTGCGAAGGATATAAATAAGGCTCTGCTTGGTTGAGGATGCAAACTGCTTAGGCAACGGTTTATAACACAAAGAGAGAACCGGCTAAAGGCTCAATACTGCAAGCGAGGGCATGAGATGCAATCACAACTTAATGCCAAAAAATGTCATTTTTTATATCTTTTAGTCTACTTGGTGTGAAAAAGTGGTAAACTTGTGCCAAATAGACGTATTTTCAAATCCAATTTACGAGTGTGAAAAAGACAAGTTCACTCGACAGTCTTTTCTATTTTTGATAGCGAGTCGAAAAAGAGCTTAAATAAGACTCATGACCTTTCAAGTCCAACTTTAACGAGTGTGAAAGGGACAAATCACTAGACGATATTTTCAGTTTTTAGATGAGTCGGAAAAGATCTTAACTGAGACTCATTTTTCAGTCTTAATCATCATGTAAAGGAGGAGGCCAAGGCTCCCATCCCGACCTTCTACCGAAAGTCAGTACCTTGCGGATAGTTGAAAAGAGCTTGGGAAAACCCAAGGATTTCGAAGTGAAGGAGGAGAAAGTGCTAACAGAGGATACAATCTCTGTGATGGTTCGAATAATGTCTCTTAATGGAAAAGACATAGGTGGGGGAATGGTATGTCCCATCAGGTCATCCCAATCGAAAGGAACTTTGTCAGGACTTGGAGGGAGAGCATTCAGGGGAAGAATAAATCTCTCTCATTCAGAAGGGGGAGGATTTGAAATGTTGATGACATGACTGAAAGGTGTGTCATTCTCTTCAGGGAGAGTAGGGTTGACCAAAGATTTCACTGGTGCAGACACTTCTTCAATCCTCCACCAAAGGAAATCTCATAGGAAAGAGGCAATGAGGTCCTCTCAACAATAGGGAAAGAGCTTGGGGGCTGAACACTGTGTTCATACTTGAGGGACGAAGGGATGCAGACTCAATATGAAGTAATTTCTCTAGAGTAACTTTGCTCTCAAAGTTGAATTCTTTCTCCTCTTTTCCATAGCTCGAAATTGTGCTCTTATAGCCTTCAGAATGCAATTGAAGGGCCGAGTCGGAACGTTTCCAGTATATGGAAGGCCAAGGATCATAGATCTTCTGTTGTGACATGGAAACTCGACCTCATTTTGTATTTTCTGGCACAAATCTCGATATACGTGAGTTGTAGTGGAGAAGCAAGCGTATACGCATCTTGTATAAGTGATAGGGAGCGTATATGTGGAAAAATGTATATTTTTAGCTCTGGATTCATCAAAAAGGGATGATAAGTCTGCATAGGGAAATGGAAAAAGTCCCTTTGTGCAAGATAGTAATGGTGAGTCAAATCTTGCTATAACAATATCAAATATATAATCTTGAAAATTCCCTTAGGAACTAATCACTTTGAACTAGATACAACCATGGGAAACTACTCCATATAGTCAATTATTAGAATTTATATTGCACATTGATAGACGTAATTTGGGGGCTTAGGCAATTGACACCAAATTAAACATGTAGATGAGGCTCTGCAGTTCTTTCGAAATATGCCTGAACAAAATGTCGTTTCATGGAATACCATGATTGCATCTTATGCCAAGGATGGACCTTTTGAGGTGTCCTTCATGAAATGCAACTAGCAGGTATCCAACCCAACCATTTCACTTTTTATAGCTGTTATAAAATATAATATTTTTTATAAATTTTGATAAAAATTACAATTATACACAAAATTTACCTTTGCAGAGAACTCCAAGTTCAAATAATGCTATAGAAAGAAAGAAAGAAAGTATTTTTAACGTCCACGAGGCTAAAAATAGCCTATGGGACAGATTGTTTTTCCATCTGGCTTTTGTATTCGGCCCTTTTCCTATGAAGTTTTACAATAATCGCTCCCAGCTTCTCAACAGACTTTTTGCTGAATAGATTATCCCAAGAATTAGCTGCCAGAATACCTGCATAATTTTCCCTACTGTCTTTGAGGGCCTCACATTCTAAAATGAAATGTTTTTCTGTTTCCACTTTTCCGGACGAGCACAACATACATACTCTTTCTTCCCACCTTTCTTTTGGCCTTTTCCAGTGCCCTGTTTCACAACGGAGTTGATGAGAATTAGTCCTTAATTGAGCAATAAGAATTTTAGATCTCCAAGAAATATTGGCCCCTATGTACGCCTTTTGCTG
>SNQJ01S0000890.1:30620-59778 GCA_010110895.2 Picea sitchensis | reverse complement strand
TTACTCTTTGTAGGACACATGCTCAAGCAAATGCCCCATTTACTAAGCCATTTGTTATTTTGCCGCATCCAAGTCTTCTTTCTTTTGCACAATCTGTCACTAAACACAACCTTAGGCCATCTTCCCTCTTCCATTTGCTCAATTTTTTTCAGATACCTTATGACTCGCACCATAGCAATTGCTTCAATAGGGGCAGCCCCTGTTTCACTTAACAAGATAGCATAAGGAATTGCACTTTTAATTTTGAATTTGTTTGTAATCAACTGCTTCTGAATTTTCTCAATTTGTTTCCACTGCATATCGGTTGTGCTACTGGCCCATAGTTCACAACCGTAGAGGATCACCGGAATCACTAGAAACCCAAAAAGAGTTCACAAGTAGTTCACAAGGAATAGATCACAAGTAGTTCGATACATGAGCCCTAACGAGGAGGATCCCACACCAAGGCACGAGAGAGGATCATAGTGTTTGCACATTGCATCATTAGGAATTGTATGCAATGGCACATATAAACACCGTAAAAATTTTACACCCGATCAATGTGGGATTTATCCCATAACCCCAAAACAAAACAACGCATTGATACAAGACATGTGTCTAAATATCTAGCGCCTGAACGAAATCAATGGTGTATAAGGTTAAAAAAGATGAACGGTTGACATTTTATTTCGTTGGTTAAATTTACTCAAGAATTAATACTTTGAGGTGGGAGCGAAATTAAAACCACTATGATACGTGTCTTCAGATGATTGATTCCACTGTTTTGAGTGGTGTGGAGTGAAACCACTATTTTCCAGCTCCAAAATCCAGTTTTGCTATATAAGGTTTTCTTGTTTTAAGAAGAGCTGCTAAATTCAAAGTCCGTGAAATGTGCATAACATTTTATAAAGAGAATTTCCATATTAAAATTTCCCCTTTAGTCATGATTTGCTTGGTCAATCATTGTTCTAATCTCTACCACCAAGCAATATATGAAGAAAAATGTTTAGTGGGATATTATGATAAAAAGATGGCTTACTTGCATGTTTCATTTAAAAAATTATTGCTAGTAATGAGGGTTGATTTGTCATATGTCATTTTCATCTTCTTGCAGGGGTTATCAAAATTGGAAAAGATTTCACTCAATTGTTCCATATTTTACTGAGTTCTCTCATGGTCATGGGAAAACATGGGCATTTGTTTCAGAAGGAGCCGAAGGATCCAGATCTTATTAAGTGCAATTCTGAGTTTTTTTTATCAATTTACAAATGTTGGTTGGGAAACCTTTTGTTACAGGTTCGAGGTATCCAATTATGAGGTGGAGAGGGTTTTTGTCAAGGGATTTGATGGTAAAATTGTTACCATTGCAAACATGTATTTTTCAGTTATGGAGGAAACCATCACAGAGGCAACATGGTTTCCAATCGAAGGAGAAAGGTGGTTCAAGAACTGAACCTTGATAGGAATCAATATCGATTTTTTTCTAAAGGGTGAGCACAAGGGTGAACATTGGAGGGAGAACGTTCATAGTTCTTGGTTGAAACCTTGAAGGTCATTCAAATTTGTTTTACGTGTGAAGGGAGATATGACAAAATCTTCATGTATCATTTCAAATTTCTTTCTCATATGGCTAACCAGGTTAGGATGAATATGCCTCATTTTCTTTTCAAAAGTCTATCTAAAATTTCAACAAAGGTAAGGAAAAGACAAAAAAACTCCACCCCATTGTATTTTTCATAGAGGGTTTATTAAGATGTTTATTTTGAATCATTTGAAGAATTAAGCATAACTTGGGAACATTTTTTTGTTTTGGGGTGGTTTTTCCAAAGAGCACGCTGCCAAAACCAAGTCCAAGAAGACTAGATGTCTCTAGTTCTTTATTGACTAGAAGTATGAAAAGGGGTTCCTTGGAGAGAAAAGAGGATACTTATAAACCCTCACCTTTTGTGAAAAGAATTTATACTAGGAAAAAATGACGAGCTATGGAGAAAGAACCACTTGTGAATACCCAAAAACAAACTATTGATATTCTAGTCTGTAGCAAATATATCCCATCAGGTAAATCCAACGAGGAACCCAAAGAAGAAACAAAAAGTCATGGTGAAGCACCCATTCCATTTGTATATAAACATGTGTCCTTCGAAGTTAGCAAACCATAAAGCTCAAAGGAAAAAGGAAAATCATCAAAAATGGCAAAGAAGGAGAAGAGAAAGCATGTTGCAAGAATTGTAATGTATGGGACAAGAAAACCTCATAAAAGACATGTCAACAAGTTGAAATTAAATGCAAAAATTATATTGAATCCTTCTCTTAAAGACCCAATCATAAATATAGATGAAGACATACCTGGAGATGAAGAAAAAACACAGATTAGTAGAAGCAAAGTCACAAAATGAAAAAAGAAAGAAAAACAGAGCATGTTCAAGGAAAAAGTTGCAGAAACAAAGGATAAAAGGACTGAGAAGAATAGGAAAGTAAGAAAAAGTGCTCATAATTGTTAGCAACATTACTTGTCTTCAGCATCATGACATCTAGGTCTGCAGGTTGCAGGAGGAGCGCCCAAGTGCAGCGCACAGAAAAGTCCATTTCGGACTTAAAATCAAGCGAGCGGGTAGGATTATAATGTCGACGGTTCAGATCCATCCATATAAGCAGATCAGTGGTTGGTGGGAAATCGCGAATCAGAAGTTGCGCCAAAGTTAACACAATAGATCGATCCCATATTATGTGCAGAGGAGAATAGCAACCGTCCATCCAGAGGACGCGTGGTGCTAGATCTAATCGCATCGGCGTTTCGACATTCAGGAGTTCGAGGGGCGAGAGTTTCATGTTGTTATACATCTCGAAACCATGAACCCCGATAGCGCCAAAAGAGCCGAAAGTAGGGCCCACGGTATCACGAAACCTTTTCAACCATCCATCCAAAGGGGACACATGGCGACAAATTAAGCCCTATCGGCGTTTCGCCTATCGTGACTCCAAGGCGCAAAGAGCAGCTCCGTTATATTCCGACGCACGAGATGTCGGGAGAGTCCTGGACTCGGGCCCACAGTATCGCCGAGTGAGTTCAGGACCATCAGATCTCAAAAGGACGCGTGGTACCAGACTAAGCCATCTCGGCGTTTCGCTCATCGCGATTTCTAAATGCATGGATTAGCTCCTTCCCATTCGCGAACACCGAAAGCACCGCGGTCACAGCCCGTGGTCACATGGAGAAAGAAAGGAGTCGTGTACAGATGGCCAAAGGCGTCGAGTTCAGTTAAGAGGGGATCCTCGCTATGTCCAGGCACCATCGGGTCTGACCTCAATACTGTTTATTGCTTGGAGTAAATGATGGCAAGAGCGGGCGGTTGAAACCTCTTTTCATTCATTAAGTTTAGAAAATGGAGGGTCTAGCAAGTGGTCTACTCAAAGAGGTCCTATGCATCGGATTTTTCATAGAAGCCATGCTGAAGTCCTTGACTCGACAGAGAAGTCTGTGCACACTAGCCCAACAATTGATGGCTCAGCTACCCTCCTTACAGGGGCCATGCGTAGTTAAGGTGGTGCTTAAAGAAAGATATCAGTACGAGTTTGACTGAAGGGACACCAAGCTTTGGGTGACTGGACACGCCTCTGTGAGGTAGATTTTCCTGAGTATATAGACTCAGTTTTAGTTTTTGTAAAGCATCGATGGTTGAGCAAGGCTCCCGATTGTAAGGTTTTGATGAATCGTTGGTCGCTCTGGTTTATGTATAAGGCATTTGAAATTTCTTACTTTATGGATGTTAGCTTCCCTTCCATCTCTTTGTTTACTGTGTTAGAACAACTCGGAATTGGAGGATCCAGTCGAGTTGTGGATGTCATAGGATGATGTAGGTTGGATCACTGTAATAGTCACATTGTTTCTAATCAGTTCTTGTGATGTTCTCAGCGCTGAAACAACTTGGAATTGAAGGATTCAGTCGAGTCACCCCTCAGCTCCTTGAAGCTCTGGACTAAGAGGATCTTGGCTCCCGAGTTTTTCATCCTCAATCTTCCGAAGGCCTGTTTCCCAAGGCAGTCTTGCTCACCCTTCTTACAAGTCTTCCTTCTTCCACCCTTTAAGCATTTACTGACAGAAGTTGGATCAAGACCTCCCTTGCTTTCTACATACCAGGCCCAGTTTACCGAGTCAAAGCTATATTTTCCTGAGTCTTTACCCATCTGATCACCCCATTAAACAAATCATGACATAAAACTAATGGGCATTGAGCTCTGCTCCTGCAAGCAATCCAAGAGTGACTTCTGACGCTAACATTTCTGGCGCCGTTGCCAGGGATGAAGTTGAAAATTTTCCCCGGGATTGAACGACATTGAACCTCTGATTCTGAAGGTGCATCTGGTATCAGATCCTTTGAAGATTGCTACTGTGCACCTGGCGACTCCATTGTGACAACTCCGCTGGGGAGAGCCTTCTCAATTAATTGTGGCATTCAGAGGCAGACACACACAGTGTCATCCATAGCTGCCTCTAGCTACACCCGAATCTGATCCAGAGGTGGTTCTCAGAAAAGGAAAGGCCCCTGAAGAATAATATTCCATCGTCGAACCAGGTAATTCGCCATCTCCTTTCGTAAGAAATCCATTTTCTCCTCCTCAGATTCTAGACCGTCCTCCTTCCGAGGTGTCCCGTTTCCTGAATTTTGGAAGTGTTCCTGCTGAGTTTTTCCCTCCTGATCTGGGATTGGAGGGAGAAATCCTTGTCACACCCCTCTCCTATGAAGTTGTACCCTAGTGTAGACCTAGGACCACTGGAGATTTCTCCACTCCTGCACAAAGAAAAACACCTGTTGACTTGAGCTTGTTATCCTTCTCCTTAAATCCCCTCTTGTTTCCCACTCCACTTCGAGACTCATTCCCAGTAGCCCCTTCACGAACTCCTTCTCCTCCAAGTTCTCCTCCACCTAATATCCCTATGGCTGGTGCTAATCCCCCTCTGAATAAAATGGATGCCATAGTCGCTGCCAGATACGCTCCCTTAATCCTACCCCATCCTATGAATCCTCTCCCTGCTGAAGACTACTTGAAGTATATGCCCAAGTTCACTGGGGAAGGAGACATAACTGCCAAAGAGCACTTGGCTGCTTTCTACAGTTATGCAGACAACCTCAACATTGAGAATGAAGATGTCTGGATGAGAGTCTTTGTCCAGATCCTGGATGGTGAGGTGAGAAAATGGTTTAGAGGAATGGCCCCCGGATCTATTGCTGGGATTGAAGCTCTAGATAGTTCTTTCCTGAGGCAGTGGGGAGATAGGAAGGATTTCATGTATTACATGACAGAGGTTGAGTCTTTGAAGAAGATGGATGGATATTATGTCTCTGACTTCTCCAAAAGATTCAATAAGATGTATAACAAGATCCCCGCCGAAATAAAGCCTTCAAAAGCCTCGACCAAGATCTCTTATGCTAGTGCGTTTGGCCCCGATTTTTGTTTGTTACTGAGAGAAAGAAGAGCCACCTCCTTAGCTCAAATGAAATATGCAGCCATAGAAGTGGAATCCAATGTATTAGCAGCTGATAGATTGAGTAACACAGCCAACGCAGACAAAATAAAGGGAAGATCTGAAGCCTCAACTTCTGGCCCATCGGTGCCCCACCCGCAAGTGGATGAACTGACCAAGATGGTGAAGTCTCTGTCTATAGAGATGGAGAGAATGAAAATGGAAGGTAGGAAAGCATACAAGGGCCCTCAGAACGCCGAAAACAAAGGAGGTTTCAGGAGGCCAAACAATATAACTCCCCCGACTATGCAGAGAGAAAGGGGAAGAGACAGAGACGACCAGAAAATTCAAGCCCCTTTTCAAAACAATTTCATGGCTGAGGAGGAACAAGAAGGAACAGATGAGCTTGATCTTGAAATCCATTGCTTCGGGGACACTCCTCCTTTTCCTCATCTCACTCAATCATCATATGAGGAATCGGTCATAGACAGTCAGCTGAATGAATTGAGAAAAGGAGACAAGGCTAGTGGCGGCCAAGGTAGGTATGATCTGTGTTCCAAGAAAGGGACAGTAGCACCTGATGTTCCTGAGTGGTCCACTAGAATAGAGAATCCTGCCAATGAAGCAGCAGACAGTCACAGAGGTAAGAATACCCAAACCCTCTCTCCCATTATTCAGAGTCATGCTCCCGAAATAAGAGAATTCCCAAAGCTCTCATCTTCTTTTTATTTCGAGCATGAAATTCAAAAAATCAGAATCCCTGTTCCCCTGACCGAATTGATTAAACATGAAGGGTTCAAGAAATGTTTCTCCGAGCTTTTACAGTATGAGGTCTCAAGCCTTCCCACAAACTCCATAAATTTGCAAGATGAGAAGCCTGCAGTTATTCTAGGTCCTATGGTAGAAGACATGAATTACTCGTCCCCCCCCCCCCTTATACACTTCCTTGAACATACATGACAAGGTACTGCATAACTGCTTGATGGATTCAGGGGCTTCTCACAACCTTATGCCCAAAACTATCATGGAAGAGTTAGGACTAGAAGTCACCCGAGCTTATCATGACCTCTATTCCTTTAACTCTAGAAAAGTTCAGTGTCTAGGAGTTATCAAAGACCTGGTCATGACCTTGTTTCAGCTGCCCATGAAAACTGTGGTCATGGATATTGTAGTGGCCGATGTCCCCCCCAAGTTTGGTATGATGTTATCAAGATCTTGGATAAAAATACTGGGGGGAACCTTGCAGATGGACCTCACATATGCTACTATCCCAGTGTTTGGAGGAGAGCATAGAAGACTATACAGGGAAGCCCAATTGGCCTATATAATCAGTGATGAGGCCAACCCCACCAACCATCCCATCTTCGCCTTGGACACTGATTTAGGCTCCAGTTTAATACAACTCACCCATGCCCCCGAGCCCCCTCTCAAACTCAGAAAGTAGCCCACCATTTCCCCTAAATTCCCTCCCTCCATCACCCCCGTCCGGAAAATGTTCTTTGATGGAGCCTCTTCCAGGGAAGGCGCTGGAGCTGGGGTGGTTTTTGTGTCACCTGCTCAGGAAACCATATCTTTGTCATACAAACTAGAATTTGAAGCTACCAACAATGTGGCAGAGTATGAAGCTCTTGTCCTGGGGTTAAGAGCCGCAAGGGAAATGGGAATTCAGGAGGTAGCAGTGTTCAGTGATGCAGAGTTGGTGGTCCAACAGATCAGAAGCGCTTATCAGGCTAAGCACCCTCGACTCAGGAGTTATAGAAATGAGGTATGGGACCTAGTTGATAGTTTCTTCTCATCTTTTAACATTTCTTTCATCCCAAGAGAGGAGAACACAATGACAGATTCCTTGGCTACATCAGCAAGTAATTTCAAAGTACCCTTGCAGCCTAAATTCAGATATGATGTGGAAGTAAAATGCAGGCCCTCCATACCTGACAACATCAAGCATTGGAAGGTATTCAAGGATGATCTTGAGATCAAGAAGTTGTTGGAGACTGTCGAAGAATTTTCAGAGATGCATATCGACCGAGACTCTGTCTCTGAAGGAAAGCTTGATGGGGGTAATTTTCTGAATAAGATTGCAGAGTGTAACATTGTGCAGCTGCCCACCAATCATATTCCAAGGGGACTGGTCCCTTTGGAAAGGCTTTTTGATAGAAATGATGTGTCATTAAAAGGAGAGACCTCGGAGGATGAAACTGGTACTATTCAGTGCAACATTGGGACCGAGAGTGAGCCCAAGTTTGTCAAATTGTCAAGAAGTCTGACAAAGGAGTAGAGGTCCGGATACATTGGACTTTTGAGGGAATTTGTTGATGTGTTTGCCTGGACCTACGAAGACCTCAAAACCTATGACACATCTGTCATCGAGCATAAAATCCCATTAAAAGAGGAGGCAAAACCCTTTAGGCAGAAGCTGAGACAGGTCAATCCTATGCTACTGCCTATCATGGAGAGGGAAGTGAAGAAACTGCTTCAAGCTTAGATCATTGTACCACTGAGATATTCAGAGTGGGTGGCCAACTTGGTGCCAGTAAGGAAAAAGAATGGAGATATCCAACTCTATGTAGACTTCAGAAACCTGAACAGGAGCTCACGGAAGGATAACTACCCCTTACCAAAGATGGAACATATACTGCAGAGGGTAACAGGAGCTTCCAGGATGTCCATGATTGATGGTTTCTCTGGCTACAATCGGGTCTCTGTCCTGCCTGAGGACAAGGAAAAGATGACATTTACCACTCCATGGGGCACATTCATGTACGCAAAGATGTCATTTGGATTAATGAATGCAGGGGCAACGTTCCAGTGTGCCATGGAAATAGCTTTCGTTGGGGAAAAGGATAAATTTGTGGTCATCTATCTAGATGACATCACAGTGTTTTCAAAGTCGGATAAAGAACATTGTCGTCATCTCAGGAAGGTCTTCCTGAAATGCAGGGGTTTTGGCATTTCATTAAACCCCAAGAAATCTTTGTTTGCCATGCAAGAGGGAAAATTACTGGGCCACATAGTATCAGCGGAAGGAGTCAGGATTGACCCTAGCAGAGTTGAAGCAATACAGGCCTTGCCAATCCCGAGGTCCAAGAAGGAGGTTCAATCCTTCCTTGGTAAGATCAATTTTCTGAGAAGGTTTGTGCCTAACTTTGTCGAGGAAGTAAAACTTATAACAACCATGCTAAGGAAAGGAAGTGAAGTGAGGTGGACTTCTGAATCACGACATTCCTTTGAGAAAATAAAGAAGGCCCTGACTGAAGCCCCCATGCTTATTAGTCCTGACTACTCAAAGGATTTCCTTATTTTTTCCTTTGCCTCACCTGACACAGTGGTTGTTGTTCTATTACAGACAAACAACATTGGGCTAGAGTAGCCTATTGCTTATTTCAGTCGAGCATTGAGGGATGCCGAAGTCGGGTATGACACTATGGAGAAGCAGGCCTATGCCCTGGTAAAGGCTCTCAAGGAATTCAGAATCTACGTCCTGCAGTCAAAACTCATCGCTTACGTCCCCTCAGCTGTTGTTAAAGACATTCTCGTCCAGCCTGACATAGACGGGAGAAGGAGTAAGTGGATCGCCAAGATTCTGGAGTTTGACCTGGAAATAAAGCCTACCAAATTGATCAAAGGTCAGGGCTTAGCCAAGTTGTTGGTTGAAGCCAATTGCCAAGCTTTGGGAATAATGTTTATCAACGAATTCTCAGGAATCCAGCAGGGTCGGCTGTCTAAAAGAAACCCTCAAAGGGAGCCCCATTTGGCCCGATGTCCTTGGTATAAGGATGTCATATACTTCCTGCAGGAGTTGCGGCCTCCAGATGGCCTGCCAAGAAACAAAGAAAGAGCTCTGAATCTCAAGGAAGTCAGATATTTCCTTATTGATCAAATTTTATACTGGAAAGACCCCCTGGGGGTACTGTTAAGATGCATGGATCCACAAGAGGCCGATAGGATCATGGTTGAATTTCACAGCAGCTTATGTGGAGGGCACCATTTATGGAAAGCCACAGCCCACAAAATCCTCAGGGTTGGATACTACTGGCCTACCATGTTCACTGACATCTGCAAAAAGGTCAGAGCCTACATCAAATGTCAAAAATTTGCAGGAAAGCAGCAACTCAGGTCTCTGTTGTTAAATCCGGTGGTGGTTTCAAAACCTTTCCAGCAATGGGGCCTAGATTTCATTAGGGAAATTCACCCCGCTTCCAGTGGGCAGCATAGATGGATCCTGACTGCTATAGATTTATTTACCAAGTGGATTGAAGCTATCCCTACCAGGAGTGCTTCGCACAAGGTAATCATTGGTTTCTTGGAGGACCTCAGCACAAGGTTCGGCTGCCCAAATAAGATTGTCACTGATAATGCATCCGCTTTCGGGTCTGAGCCATTAGCCAAGTTTTGTGAATAGTTCAAGATCAAACTGATTCACTCCACCCCAGTTCAAGATCAAACTGATTCACTCCACCCCATATTATCCACAGGGAAACGGTTTAGCAGAATCCCCCAACAAAAGCCTGATAAGGATCATCAAAAAGCTATTGGAAGACAACAAAAAGGCTTGGAAATCAAAGCTGAAATTCGCTCTATGGGTTGATCGGGTGACTAGAAAGAGATCTATAGGCATCTCCCCTTTCCAGTTAGTATACGGAGCAGAAGCCGTCTTCCCTTCTCAGCTGGTCATTCCCGTAGAGAAATTCTTCCAGGATTATCAAGAAGAGCCTAATGACATGGTTAGAAGGATTCATCAGCTAGTGGAGGTCCAATAGGCCAGAGAGCAGGTAATAGATAGAATTCAGGATCATCAACAAAGGATCAAGCAAGTTTTCGATAAAGGGGCCAAGAAGGAAGAATTTCGGATAGGAGACCTGGTGCTAAAATGGGACGCTCCTAAACAAGATAAGGACAAACACAACAAATTTGAAGCCCTGTGGATCGGGCCTTTCAAAATCTCTGAGACTTTCTCAAATAACACGTACAGGTTGCGAGGTTTGGAAGGTGAAGAAGTTTTCAGTAGCCTAGTGAATGTGCATTTTCTGAAGAAATGTTTTGTTTGAGTCTCGGATGGCTCCTTTGTTTGTAAATATTGTCCTTTTGTTTCTTTGTTCGTTTTCATTTTTATTTTTATTTTTCGGCTTAATAATGACTCCATAGCCCAACAGCAAGGCACTGGAACTGCAAAATGAGTCCTTAGAGCATCGTAGGGATGACTCTATCCCCCATGGAGCCTAATGTTAGCAACATTACTTGTCTTCGGCATCAGGACATCTAGGTCTGCAGGTTGCAGGAGGAGCGCCCAAGTGCAACACACAGAAAAGTCCATTTCGGACTTAAAATCAAGCGAGCGGGCAGGATTATAATGTCGACGGTCCGGATCCATCCATATAAGCAGATCAGTGGTTGGTGGGAAATCGCGAATCAGAAGTTGCGCCAAAGTTAACACAATAGATCGAGCCCATATTATGTGTAGAGGAGAATAACAGCCGTCCATCCAGAGGACGCGTGGCGCTAGATCTAATCGCGTCGGCGTTTCGACATTCGAGAGTTCGAGGGGCGAGAGTTTCATGTTGTTCTACATCTCGAAACCCCGAACCCCGATGGCGCCGAAAGCGCCGAAAGCAGGGCCCACGGTATCACGAAACCTTTTCAACCATCCATCCAAAGGGGACACATGGAGACAAACTAAGCCCTATCGGCGTTTCGCCTATCACGACTCCAAGGCGCAAAGAGAAGCTCCATTATATTTCGACGCACAAGATGCCGGGAGAGTCCTGGACTCGGGCCCACAGTATCATCGAGTGAGTTCAGGACCGTCAGATCTCAGAAGGACGCGTGGAACCAAACTGAGCCATCTCGGCGTTTCGCTCATCGTGATTTCTAAATGCAGGGATTAGCTCCTTCCCATTCGCGAATGCCGAAAGCGCCGCGGTCACAGCCCGTAGTCACTTGGAGAAAGAAAGGATCCATGTACATATGGCCAAAGGCGTCAAGTTCAGTTACAGAGGGGATCCTCACTATGTCTAGGCGCCATCGGGTCCAACCTCAATACTGTTTCTTGCTTGGAGTAATTGATGGAAAGAGCGGGCAGTTGAAACCTCTTTTCATTCATTAAGTATAGAAAATGGAGGGTCTGGAAAGTGGTCTACTCAAAGAGGTCCTGTGCATCGGATTTTTCAAAGAATCCATGCCGAAGTCCTCGACTCGACAGAGAAGTCTGTGCACACTAGCCCAACACTTAATGGCTCAGCTACCCTCCTTACAGGGGCCATGCGTAGTTAAGGTGGCGCTTAAAGAAATATATCAGTACGAGTTTGACTGAAGGGACACCAAGCTTTGGGTGACTGGACACGCCTCTGTGAGGTAGATTTTCCTAAGTATATAGACTCAGTTTTAGTTTTTGTAAAGCATCGATGGTTGAGCAAGGCTCCCGATTGTAAGGTTTTGATGAAACACTGGTCGCTCTGGTTTATGTATAAGGCATTTGAGATTTCTTACTTTATGGATGTCAGATTCCCTTCCATATCTTTGTTTACTGTGTTAGAACAACTCAGAATTGGAGGATCCAGTCGAGTTGTGGTTGTCATAGGATGATGTAGGTTGGATAACTGTAATAGTCACATTGTTTCTAATCGGTTCTTGTGATGTTCTCAGCGTTGAAACGACTTGGAATTGAAGGATTCAGTCGAGTCACCCCTTAGCTCCTTGAAGCTCTGTACCAAGAGGATCTTGGCTCCCAAGTTTTTCGTCCTCAAGCTTTCGAAGGCCTGTTGCCCAAGACAGTCTTGCTCACCCTTCTCACAAGTCTTCCTTCTTCCACCCTTTAAGTATTTACTGACAGAAGTTGGATCAAGACCTCCCTTGCTTTCTACATACCAGGCCCAGTTTACCGAGTCAAAGCTATATTTTCCTGAGTCTTTACCCATCTGATCACCCCATTAAACAAATTGTGACATAAAACTGATGGGTGTTGGGCTCTGCTCCTGCAAGCAATCCAGGAGTGACTTCTGATGCTAACAATAATAACATTGATATCCTCCTAGAAGTAGCTAAAACATTAATGTAAGAGCATATCGCAAAAAGATAAAGCACTTCCAAATAAAATGGCAACGCAACAACCAAAATTTTGGTCAACGAAGCTAGCTCCAAGTGATTGATACTTTTCTTTTAGGATTTTGTTTCCTATTTTTGGAATCTTATCTTTTACAACAGATTGATCATCATCAGAAATATAATGAGAAAGGGGTTGAAAGATAACTTAGGAAAATGTTTTTGGTAGCAAACTCTGTTTTAAATAAGATCTCCTAATCCATATATTAAGCTGACAGATTTTGAACTTGATTCTAGGCTATAAATAAGGATGCAGTTCCCATATTTATTCTAGAATATCAGCAAACCAAATCTAAGGATCATATCTTTTGTAGGTAAGAAGATTATTCGACATCTGTATAACCAAGATGAATTTGGAAATGCAAGGAATTAGTGTTCTCGTTTAAACTATATTGTAGGTTATAATATAGGAAGAAGATAGATGCATATCTTTTAATATCTTTTGATATTTGTAATTAAAACTTTTTAGAAATTTTGGATCTTAGAATGATGTAAAGTTTCTATATAATTTAGAAAAAAAATAAAGAAAGGAGGTTTTGAGAAGGAGGACTATTGTGTGTGTAATTTTTTCTTTGAGATTAATAGAAGTTATCAATACATAAGTACAATATTTTCTTACCAGACATTCATGTGTCAATATTTCTTGGTTTGTACTCTCTTTTGTGCATGTTTATCTATCTGAGTTTTCCAGTTATATGCATTTCTTCAATATTTGATTAAAGAATTTGTTCCAGAACTCATTTTGATTATTGCTCTGAGTTATAAGTAATCAAATACTTTCACATATTCCTCTTAAATTAACATAGAATTCATTAAATTTAATGCTATGTGTTTAGGTTGCAGTTAGTTTTGTTAGTGTTAAAAAATTTCAGCACATCGTAACATCATGTTATCATGCAAATATTCACCAACAAAGTTGCCCAATAATTATAGGTGATTTAGCCTTGTCACTTCTAGATGTCTCTCCATTCATATTGGTGCTTTTCCAGTCTCAACGGGGTGTACCTAGGGGGTTGTACTAAGCACATCATAGGTACCCCTAGTACATGTACCCTATAGTATGAATGCAAGAACCCTGGTAAGAATACTAACAGTAAGATGTAGCCATCATTTCCTAGTTCCAGTGTAGTTGTCAGTATGCTTATGTTGTAAGTCATTATTTTGGCAATTATCTTCATAAACATTCCTCTAGTGATATTGTTTTGACATAGACCCGATTCTAGTGCATGAGCTAACATCAATTCTATTATAAACAGATGAACATATCTCCCTTCAACCATGTAAACTGATAAAAAAAATCCTCAACCTTTAGGTGTACTTTAGTATGTTGTTTGTGAAAAATTCATAAGGATTTTCCATGATGATTGTCAACGGATGTGTTATGGAAAAATTATGGGGATTTTCAAGAAAAAACATATTATATAGCTTGAGGCTCTCATGACTAAAAGGTGTCGATCATAAATGTGTTAGTATGTGAAAACAATGTATAGTGTATTAATAGAAGTATATGTTAACTTTGTTTCAATCTGCTAGTCAAGTTGACTATTAGTATTTAAAATTATTTCCGAGTTTTGTAACAATGAAATTTATATCCTTTGGGGGGGCTTTGTGTGTTTCTATATGTTATTTTTGACCTTTAGTGAACTTGTGAGGTATTTTACATTTCTTTTGTGATAATTGAATACACTTCTTTCATGGAAATGATTTTAAAGGTATAATTTGAGATATAAACTATGGGTCTTCCATAAGTGATAATTAGTCAGGTTTTGAACTATAAATTGATAGGATAGAATCTTCTCTATTCCAATGGTTGAGAAAATGCATGGTTTTAATTGTAGGTAGTTCCTTATGGGATTTAGAAAGGCTTTCTTTTGAATTGTTTTTAGGAAGCAACGGATAAAGATTGCTTTGTATAATACCAATATAGTGCAGAAGGTGGTGACATTATTTATTAAGAGTGAATAGGATATTGGTACAAGACAAAAGGAAAAGATACCTAAGCTTGTGTCTGAAGATGAAAATCCAAGTTGATGGATGATAGATATTAATATGTGAGGAAGGAATAGTAGTCATTTTATAAGAAAAGAGGATTTTCCTTTTAGGTTTGATTGTGAAGGTTATTGCAATATACATCTCATTATATTCTAATTAGGAAGAAGTGTTTCCTTGAGTGAAATGGATGATCTATTCTCTAGTTTACTTGAAAAATTTGAGGAACAAACTAGTATTATTGGTTAGTTGATTATTGTTTTCTGGCCCTAGAGAAATATCTCTTTGTATGATTATCGACATGACTTATTGATGTATTAACATATTTTGTTGTGCGAATGACTATGTAACTCCAATATTCTTATGGTACTTTAGACAAATACATTTAATTTCCAATTGTAGATTATATATAGTTGTATCCCAAACAATCAAAAGCCTCTTCATTGTTAGATTTCTATTTGAACTGAAAGTGTAGGTTGAATCTCTATCCAAAAAGTATGAGGAGAAACTCAAGTAGACATGAGAATCAGGTTCTCATATGGCATTGAAGGAGGCTTCTTTTAGAGATATTCAAGTGTGGTACTAGTCCTAGTGATTTTGTCACTATTTGGTTCCTTCAATTATAGTTCTTTCTCATAGTTTTATGTTACGTAGGAAACACAACCTAGTTGAATGATTAAAAATATTTCTAAGGTTGAATATTTCATTTACATAGGAACAAAAATTGGAATTATACAATGCAATTGTGAGAATGGAACAAGGAGGGAAAGTTGATAGCCTTATTCAGGTGACACTCATATTTTGTTCTATGCAATATTTATTTCGTGTTCTTTTCTTTGATAAATATTTAAAGATGACAATTTTTTTCGATATACCATAGGTTCGAGTAGATCGTATTCAAACATATATGGAAGAGATAAGAAAATCGTTGAATGAAAATTGCAAGAAATTAGGTCTGCGCACAAAACCAACTACATTAATTGAACTACCTTATGGTAAGTTGGTGACACCATATCCACAACTAATTAATATCTTACGTTCCTTTAGATGTTTGGAATTTAAAAATCTCATTATGTGAATCCATGGAAAAATCAGCAGAATTCAATTTCCAAAGTCTGTCATTTTAGTAGTTTTTAAAATCCATGATGCCCTCTCCTCTTACTTTTCATAGTTAAGTTGTGACTTCTATGTAGTAAACATTTTGAGCTGCATATTCAACTGGGTGCCTGATCAGTTCACCCTCCAATCCTTATTTTCTTTCTTACTTTGTATTTTTATGTTCTTATGTGTCTTTCGTTCCTATTGTGAGTTCTTAAGGCTACCTAGATTCTTTTTCCTATTTTCAAATTTTCATTCATAAGCTTAAGTATCTTATGGATCATGAGAGGGTGTAGACTCTAGAGAGGGTTTTTTATTGATATTTGAGGTATTCCCAGGTACATTCGAGACGATTGTGATTACTAATTGCAGAGTGAGCATGGAAAATCCAATAAATGTGTTCATCCTTTACCACATGACTAAATCCCCATTGATTTCCTTCTGCAAAAATTAAGATTTGAGATTGGAATAATAACATACATCTATCTTTAACTAATTTAGAGAAAAGACCAAAATTCCAAGTCAATATCATGATACAAGATATAATTTTGGTTGTACAATGAGATTGTATGGATAGTGGGGAGTCTATAGCAAGTGTATAAAATCACAAGAATATTTGTTTGAAGAATTCTCTCTAATTATGAGTTGTGTGTACAACAAAATTTGGCTTCCTGAAACTAACAACAATCCATGATAACTCCATGCTGGTATGCACCACTATGATTTTGTTGGTACTCTCTCAACTACGAAGAAGCATCTTTCTGCATTTTTTATTGAACTACTTGTGAGCTGGCTAATATAGTGTGAGACATGTTGTCATTATTATTATAGATAAAGCTTATTATGAATCTGACATTAGGCCATTCTTCACTCCACAAGTCACCTATTCTTGAAGGTTTTATGCTTGATATCTTATAAAGAAACCTTACAACAAGGATTAGGTTACTAACCATATGTTTGCAACCTTTTGTTTGGCTTCCTTTTTGAAGGAGTGATTAATTGAAATATTCAACTATTGCTATAATGAAAACCGAGAGAGATGCTTGTTTAGTTTGTATTTACATACATATATGTGCACTTCTAATTAGAAGAGAAAGGGGTTCTTGACACTTGTGCTAATTTCTTGGATCAAATAATTCTCCTCATAATTTGTATAATGTAAACTATTATGGAACATCTCTTTCAATACAATTGATTTTCTCAAGCTTATCCCAAGTTAATAGCGAGACATTTGAACATATTGGACAAAAATATAATCTCATGGCCACCATATTTATACAAATTCAGATGCATTATTTGCATGTATTAAAAAATGATGTAGGAAATTTATCCCATACAACAAAAGAAGCAATCAATGTTTCCTGGTAAAAAACCTCAATTTGCCTTGGCATACTATAGGAAATCATTTGAAACAACGAAGCAGTTAAATAGAAAATGGGCCATGGAAAATCACAATTTAAAGCAAGAAATTAAAGAAATTAATGAGAAATTAGAGGACCAATAGAAGCATGAAGGATTGCAATATTTCCTAGAAGCTATCGAGGGAAATTCAAATCAAGAGGAAGATTAAGAGAAACATACAGTAGCAATATAAGTTGACATAGAAGAAAATCCATTTGAACCCGGTGAAGAAACTGATGATAGGGAACAAAAAGGTGAAGCAATTAGAAGCACAGGTTGAATACTTCAAGAGACATACAAGCAGATTGACTCGAGAGGGTGAAGCTGCAACTCCCCAAAGAGAAGTTGATCAGATGCAGATCAAGAACTTGGGTTTAGATATTCAAAATCTTAATCAGGACATCCAAATATTGAAGTTATATAAGCACTCACTAGTACAAAATGAGAGATAAGTGACCAAAAAATGACCAAAATCCGCATATAAATGACCACTTTTGATTTGGTGATCGTTGGTGACTACTTTTCGGTCTCTTATCACACGAAAAAAAGTGTCTTCATATTTAGTTTGGTCATTTATAGCTTGTCATGTGGTCATTAATTTATTCATATATTTGGTCATTAATTGTGACAATTAATGACCAAATATATGACCAAATTAATGACCACAAGACAAGCTATAAATGACTAAACTAATTATGACCACATTTTTGGTCGCATGATAAGAGACCGGAAATTATCCACCAGTGATCACCAAATCAAAATTGGTCATTTATAAGCATATTTTGGTCATTTTGTTTGTCACTTATCTCTCATTTTGTACTAGTGTAATGCTACAATTTAATTTCTAGATTTGAGAATCACCTTAAATCAACCCAAAAATTGTTAGAAAACACCTTAAATGTCAATCCAATAGGCTCGATTTGTCTCCTTAGGGTTAGAGATAAACAATTAAGAATAAACCCTGTGATTAATTTGTCTAGGAAATGAAATAATACATTAAGTTTACACTAGACAATGAAATAAATCTAAACAAATGTTTTTCTTTGTGTTTCACCTTTAGATTTTTTTTTAAACAACAATAACAAAATTATTTTTATATTTTTTGGTTGGTTGTTGGATATAGGACAAGTTCCTTTTTTTATCCAATTAGGGCTTATGGGGTCAATAAGTATGCCCCTCTAAAAATTGGTCACTTCTATGTTAAGGAATAGGGTAAGATATTAGAACCCTAAGGGTAGAATAGTCTTCGACCTAAGCAAGATAAGCTAAGAGGACCTACGCCCTACAAGAAGAGATTCCTTAAAGGAAAAAGCCTTCACCAACAAGATCAACTATAACTTGAAAAAAATACTTAAAACCCTTGTCAAGGATCTAAGAGGAAAAACAAAGTAAAGTATTAATCACTTGCCCAAGCTAACAAGAGAAGAAGGAAGGAACAAACTCTAGAAAATTTCCTCTCCAAGTGGTATAGAAACCACTCAAATGGATTAATTTTGAAATCTAGTAGAATTATTGAATCACCATAACAAATATTTAAACAAAGTTACTGACTTAATGAGAACTATGACCTCAAAACGAAAACTCTGGCCCAAAAAAACCCATATTTTTGAATAAAAAAAATGAAAATCAACCCCCAAATCAAAAAGTGGTGCTATCGATAGCACCATTTTTTCAAACGAGGTCAAAATTACAACAGTTTTCAAGAATGACCTTCAAAACTCATACAGTAGCTGAAAAAAACCATAAAATCATCACCTAAATAAAAAAAATGATGTTACATAAAGTAATTTTTTTTTTCAAAACGTTAAAATTATAAATAATTTGAAATCGTATTTTTAGCAGTTGGTACCATTAAAACCAAAATCTCAAAATCAACCATCAAATTGAAAAGTACTTCTACCAGTAGCACACATTCTAAAATTGGGGTATTAAAATGACACATTTTTTTAAACTGGTAAAAGAAATCATCATTACTATGAAAAAAACAGAAAAACAACCCTCAAATGCTTGCTTTTAAAATCTTAGTTTATCACTCCAAGAACAAGATAAAACATAATGCTATGAAAATATCACGCTATACTTAAAAAATCAACATCACTTTTTAATATTTTTTTACTTTTAATAATAATAAAAAATAAATGCAAGTTACATTGAATGAAACATAAATTATTTCTTAAAAGTATCGTTATATTATCCATATTCAAAACATATGAGCTAAGAAACTTTATTATATTCTCCATAATTAAAACATATAATTCATAAAACATAAAAATTATTCATAACTTCATGTAATATCATATGTAAGCTCAATGCTCATTTCTAGTTACCATGCAAACATCATATGGATAAAAAATACACAAAATGTTTCATACACTTATTCAGATTGACTCATGGATTTTGAAATACCATCATATTCTACATTGTCTTCAGATGAATGATTGGATGATGATGTAGATGATACATACTCTTCTCTATTTTCTATTAATGCACCATCTAAGTCTACATGCATGCCCAACATTTCATAATATGTTAAAATCCTTTTAGATCTACAATTAGGTTCAGTAGACTTCCATATTGCATGTATTTCTTGTTACACCAATCTCTTGATAGTATTTGTTATCTTGGAGGTAAGAGTTCCTCTCTTTGTCAAATTTAAGTCATAAACAAGTATGTCAACATCCTCTAATTTTAGGAGGTCAATGCGACGATGAGTTGTATTTTGACCCTTTTTTTTTCTCTTTCTATTGACATGTTTCTCAACCACCATCTCTGAATTGTACACACCATTGAATGGGTGTGTACATGTTGCATACCAATGCACTCCAATTCCAATAACATCTTCATTTTCTTTCTCAATCTTTATAACCTTTGCAATCCATAATGGATAACCATGTGGATCTTCAGTCACTAAGACTACAATCATGATGCCCTCCTTAATATCTTGTATTGAACCCCTGTAAAGGTCTTCCATGGCTTCATGTTGTCTGTGTGACCTTTGAGAACCAATGTACATTTCTCTTTCCTCTGCTTGTGTACACTCAATAGCACCTTGAGATTCTTGTTGTTCAACACTGTTTCTTTCTTCGAATTCATTTGGCATATTTTATGGCCAATGAAACAGTCTTCAAAAATGTATCTTCATTTGTTGAGCTTGAAATTATGTCACTTTGACCATTGAAAAAACACTTCCACTAAACAAAGTCAACAACATCAAAGTACTCATATGTATATGTTGGCTTCCCAACTTGCACCTTGTTTTGCATCTCTATTCAAAACATACTATCATCTTTTACTCACTCCCTAGCAAGTGTTTTCGTCACGTTCATAGTATTTGTGTAAATATGTTTTTTTATTAACTTTGTATAAAAGATTGATCCTTGGTTTTTTATTCTTTAATTGAAATGTTTTTATTTTAGATTTAGTTTTAATTTATTTTATAAATTGTTTGATATATATATATATATATATATTAGTAGCTACAAAATCATAACTACTCTTAAAATATTTTAGTTTTTGATTTATTTTGATTTTATGGTTTTCAGGTGTTGATTCTTTGACATGGAGTGAGATTGTGATGTGATTCTTACAACCAAATGCATGCAACAAGATTCTAGAAACCTACATACCATTACCAACAGTCTGGATGGCTTGGGCTCAATTAGAACTGAGCAATTATTTTCAGACGCAATTTATGGCCAAATAAAGAAGAATCTGAACAAACTAAGACATGGGTTTTGTTCACAACATCCCCAAATAGGTTATCCGCTATGCTTTTCTCCAAATTGTGCATAGTTTGGGAGATATATGTGGTTATTTCAAGGGTACATTTTTGTTGCATCCATTGCCCGACGACACCCAGAGTTATAAACCAGTTAGCAAACAGATCATATCATGATATCTTTAGATGGTTCTATGCAAAATAAACCCTATGTGATCAGATCTTCATCCAAGAATGTATTAAAGACAATCTCTTGGAGATTAGTGAGGATTTGACAAACCATTTTTGGGGAAATTGGTTTAGATTTGCCCCATTGATTTTTCCTATATAAATATTAGGGTTGAAGATAGGCGAAGGGGATTAATTTTTTTGGAAAATGGACTGAAAGTTTGATTTGCAAGGAGGATATGGACAAGCATTTTTGCTTTATGGATTTAGTGTGTTTCTTACTAGTTTAGTTTAATTTCTTTATCGAATGGATGAGAATAAACTCATAAAACTTAAATCGCTTTGTTCATTTAAGCTATATTGTTGAAATTCACATTCGTTCTCTTTTGTGTGATTTAGTTTTAAATAATGGTTTGTTTCAGATTAGTTTCATAGTTTATTTTTCCTTTGACTTGAACCATGTTTTCACAAGGCTTTGTATAAACCTTGTACATATATATATATGTGTATCATATATAAATAATTAAATACAGATAGAATTTATTTGAACCATTAAATGTACATATACTAGTAAATTTAAATAGTAACTTTGTTATAGTTAGTAGCTTGCCTACATAACCACAAAAGTCCCTTTGTCGGCCAATGGAGCTGTAAAATTTGTCAGAGTGAGCCATACCAAATGTCTTAGGTTATATAGACAACCTCATATCGAGATTTCCCTTCCAGTTGATGGTGTGTCATAAACGCCCGTCAACAAATGGTGCTAGAAGGAGGACCAGACTAACAAGTTGGACTTATGGAGTCTTTAATTCAAATATATTTAATTTCTAATGGCTCCTGCCCAAATCGTTGTGTTGGAACATGCTTTCCATTTATCATTACTTGATATTTCCAACAAGATATTTTCTTTCTTCTCCAAACTCACCTTTGATGGTGAGGGGAATATATCCACAAAATACCATCTTAACAAGTTTTGGTGTAAATATATCAAACATGGTATTTATGATTTAAAGATTTTATGAAGATTGTTCGCTTTCACTTTCAAGGGTCGGATTAAAAATTGGTTTGAGTCTTTTCCAACATATCATATTATTGATTGGTTTCAATTTGTAAAGGAATTTTTAGATGCTTTTGAAATCTATGATTACAATCGATTATGTGAGGAATTTCAGGCTCTATTAATAAATGATGATTCATCTCCAGAAGAATTTTCAACAAGTATTCATCATGTTCTCTGTAAGTTTCATCTTGATGATTTTTATTTTGTACTAAACCTTATTTTTTATGCTTGTGCTCCTTTCATCCAGCGGGATTCATGTGAAAATGTTGAATTAGTTTCAGATCATGATTTCAACTTGCAAGAAAGATCTTGTTTGAGTGAGATGGATATTTTAGAAAATTTGGAACAAATAGAAGAAGTAGAGTCTAGTGATGGTGGTTGTACTAACGGATAAACAACTCTTTATGCCAAACTATATTTCCTTCAGTCTTCTACTATGACGTAAGAGGATTTGGTTGTGGATCAAGATATTTCTTTATCCTCTTTTAGTCATTACTCTAATCAATTTTCAAACTCAATGACTATAGAAAACATAAGTAATGAGAATGATCTTAAGTGTTCCAATATTTTAATAGAATCGATTAGAGATATAGATCATCAGAATGAAGATGAATTTGACGCTCTTTCGCTTCCTTCACTCACATGGGAAGAAAGATATATGTCACAAGACAATCCTATTCAATTGTTTTCTGATATAATTCTTATGGAAATCAAAGATTCTACATTACACATTCAACCATTGATTAATTCGAACTTTAGTAATTGTACTCCACATTTTGAACCAATTCATCACATCCAAGGGAGTGCTCAAATCAATGATATGATTCCCATAACGAATCCTCTTATAATGTGTTCCCCATTGATAGATCTAGTGCGTTAAAGTCATAGTTTGCATTCTAATTTTTCAGACAGGATCTCAAACTGACTTGAGTATTCATATCTAAAAAAAATTCATAATAAAGGTAAGATTATGCTTTCTTTGTTCCTACTAGAAAATCTTGAAGGTAAGCATGCCATGATTGTTTCAGATTCTCCGCGCAAATAAATCAATACAGATGTGGAGAATTGTCAGGAGAACGAGGCATTTCGGTCTTGGTTGATGGTATTGTCAGATCCCGATAGTGTTGACAAGTTTTATGATCTCATTTACATTATTCCATGCCTTTTTGATCCATATCTTGATGGAATTGCAGATTGGCTGGAGGATTCGTATGTACAAAAATCTTCAGAAAAATGGATTGGAGTTACTCTGATGGTTACATTGGAAGCATGACTTCACTTAGTATTTCGATTTTCTTAGTAGTTAGAGTAGGTTTAAGAGTAGGTTTCCTTTAATTTTCCTTTCTTGCTATTTCTTTTGTAATAATGCAGTTATAAACGCAAGTGGACACACCAAGAGAACCATAATATGAATGTTGTCAAGGAAGTCCACTTTAATCCTTTTCTCTCTATTTTTCATTGAATATTTATTTTCAAAAACAAATCATCATCATGAAAATTTTAAAATGGAAAGTAAATAGATAAGTAAATTTGAACTGTCAATTCACCTGAATTCATCTCTGACCCAAGGTGCCACGAGTAGGACTGCACTCATCTTAATAAGGATTTTTCTATTTTCTTTTAGTCTCTTTTATTTTTAATAATAATGCTTGGGCAAAGTAACATCGCATGCATCACTATCTTAAGAAAATAACTTGCTCACACATGAGATTTTATATGATTTAGTTATTTCTTTGTTTTACAATGAGATGCTAGTGCATCCAAAAGCTTGGGTTTATCTTTGGCCAAAATCGTTTTCTGAAAAGTGTGCTTTTTCTATTTCGATTTTGTTTATTTTTGAGTACTTCTGATTTTGAATTCCATTAATAAAATATGATTTGGTTTGCTATGTGTGTTTTTTTTGTTTTCTTTGATTGCTTTGATTGAATTTTCTTCTTGTCTGTCTTTTTGAATCATTATATTTCTGATCAAAGAGTGATTGTTGAAAGGAAGAATTCATTTCAAGGCTTATGTTTTTCAAGCAATCTGGAATAGTTCAAATTTGTCCTGATATTAAGATATAGCTCAGAAAATTGTTTTTTAAGTCAATTGTCACTTTCGTTTTGTCCTCAAATTGTCTTTGCCAGAGAATTACATCAAAGATATGGTTTAGATCTTCGATAAATACGATGATCTTTAAAAAATTTACGCCATCCATATTCTTAAGGAATCACTTTTAAGTCCTTCCCCATTATCTATATGATTTCTTAACTGAAATCTAAAAATATCTAAACAATGATCAAACTTCCCGTTTTGAAAGCAAATAAATAACATGATCAACTGTTCACCTATATTGCAATTAACCTCCAGTATCACCCCACTCTCTTTTCCATCAATAAATCTTTAATTGCATTATTATTTAAATGTGGCATAAGAGGGTTGGAAGCACTTAAGTGTGGGAAGTGTGTGTAAACCCGCCAGGGTACTGAACAGGCTCGCTGACAAAGAGTAAATACACACATGATACCAAGACAACTTCGTCGGGGTACTAAACAATCCTGCTAGAAGTGAAGCAATGTCGGGTCAAGAGGTAGCAGGTATATGATTTTAAATTAACTTTTATGGAAGTATACATCATGTGGATACAACTATTGGATGGGATTAAAGAATTTGAGTGGGTTAAATGGAATCCCTGTCGAGGCTATGGATGACTGCTAGCAGCAGTGGATCTGTCAATCGTATTGAAGTCCTTTTTATAAATGTGGTGACTCTTTTATTGAGACATTCTTCAGATTATGATCCTCTACAAAACATATTTCATTTTCTGGTTATAACACTGAGCTAATCTTAATATGGTATGATCTTAAAGTGAATTTGTTTCAAAGCAACTTAAAATTTTATCCAAGTCTTATTCTTCTTCTTTGAGATGAAAGTTTGATATCTCGGAGATAACTACTTCATCCAGTGAGTCGCCATTTTTTGGTTTCCCAACTTGCACCTTGTTTATCATCTCTATTCAAAACATACTATCATCTTTTACTCACTCCCTAGCAAGTGTTTTCGTCAGGTTCATAGTATTTATGTAAATATGTTTTTGATTGACTTTGTATAAAAGATTGATCCCTTCTTGTTTTTATTCTTTAACTGGAATGTTTTTATTTTAGATTTAGTTTTAATTTATTTTATGAATTGTTTGAGATATTTTTTTTTTCAAGTAGCTACAGAATCATAACTACTCTTAAAATATTTGAGTTTTTTATTTTATGGTTTTTAGGTGTTGATTCTTTGTCATGGAGTGAGATTGTGATGTGATTATTACATCCAAATGCATGCAACAAGATTATAGAAACCTATAGACAATTACCAACAGTCCAGATGGCTTGGGCACGATAAAAAAATAAACAACTATTTTCAGACACGATTTATGGCCAAATGAAGAAGAACCTGAACAAACTAAGACATGGGTGTTGCTCACAACATCCCCAAAAAGGTTACTCTCTAGGATTTTCTCCAAACTATGCGTGATTTGGGAGATATATGAGGTTATTTCAAGGGTACATTTATGTTGCGGCCATTGCCCCACGATTCCTAGAGAAATAAACCAATTAGCAAATGGATCACATCATGATATCTTTAGATGGTTCTATGTAAAATAAACCATGTGTGATCAGATCTTCATCAAATAATGTATTAAAGATAATATCTTGGATATTAGTGAGGATTTGACAAACCATTTTTGGGGAAATTGGTTCAGATTCGCCCCATTGATTTTTCCTGTATAAATATTAGGGTTGAAGATAGGCCAAGGGGAATAAATTTTTTGGAAAATGGACTGAAAGTTTGATTTGCAAGGAGGATATGGAAAAGCATTTTTTTGTTATGGGTTTGGTCCTGACTGTGGAATGTTTGGTATGAATATTGTTTTGATCATATGTAATTTTCATATTCCTCTTAAAAGACTCGTGATATATTTCAATTTAATTAGTTTTGTCTTGTTAGTTTATGTATATCTGTATGTCTTTACATAACAGTTTATTATTCCATTTTTGTATGATCTATATGTTGAATATATTATGAGTCAGGTTCTGTAATATTTCGAATTATTTTAAATGTTAGGAGCTTGTTATGATTAATCACATTGATTGGGATTGCTCTCACGCATGTGTTTTTGGTTATTAAATTTAACATTGGATCATATTTTAAATCGTCCTTTCTGTATTTTTAATGATATTTGAATTATTTTATTGCCTGAATTTATTTGGGAGATAAAATAAGACATGCTACTTAGTAACATTTTTATCAATATATTTCTCTTTAGTAAACAGGTCACAGTAGCATACCTCACACGGGAAGATGTATTTGCCAGTCACTTTTGGGTTGCGAATTAATAACAGGTTAGTGTGTTTCTTACTAGTTTAGTTTAATTTATTTATTGAATGGATGAGAATAAACTTATAAAACTTAAATCGCTTTGTTCGTTTAAGTTATATTGTTGAAATTCACATTCGTTCTCTTTTGTGTGATTTAGTTTCATAGTTTATTTATCCTTTGACTTGAACCTTGTTTTCACAAGGCTTTATAAAAACCTTGTACATATATGTGTGTGTGTGTGTGTGTGTGTGTGTGTCATATATAAATAATTAAATACCGATAAACTTTATTTTAACCATTAAATGTACATATACTAGTAAATGTAAATAGTAACTTTGTTATAGTTATTATCTTGCCTACGTAACCACACAAGTCCCTTTGTCGGCCAATGGACCTGTAAAAACCATCAAGGTGAGCCATCCCAAATGGCTTAGGTTATATAGAAAACCTCGGACTAGGATTTCCCTTCCAGTTGGAGGTGTGTCATAAATGCCCTCCAATAGTATCTTTAATGGACTTTTTCATTTCTTCCATGCATTCAGAATAATCTACATCTCTATTACACCTTTGTGCATTATCGATTTCAACAACTGATTGTAATAACAATAAATTTGATGCAAATATTGGACAATATGTAATGAACTAAAAAAATGCTAAACCTGATGAAGGCCCCCATTCTACAGTAGTTGAATATTGCTTTCCCCATATAAGTGTTTTCCCATCAACTTTTTTGAAACAAAATTGATGTTGGAAGCTAATGTCATTAAGCTGCTCAATACATTTTTCTTCATGATGTGATTCCTGAATAAATATCTGCATGTCAATAGTTTCTTTTAATATATGAAAAACATGCTCTGGAATTTATGCTTTCTTAATACATTCAATCAATGATGGTAGGATTCCAAAAATTTTCTTCTTCAATGTTACTGAAAAATGACTGAACATTTGATCCATATGATCATGAGTTTTTCCAACAATAATGAAACCAACTTTCACCTTTTGAAAGATTCCCAGTTCAACAAACATGCTTAGATATCCAAACACAATTTGATTTTTATTTTCATGACTAGTGTTGTCCAACAATATATAGAGAACTTGAGGAAGATTTCAAAATCAGTGAGTGAGCACATGATGAATTATGGTGATGGTCAGATTTACATCATTATGAATATTTGGAGACGTGAGGTAAACCCTTGGACACATTTTTTCATTGAAAACCATACAACCAACCAAGTGAAACTGAATGAAATTAACTTCCTATATTTTTTTTGGTGTACAGACAAAATGTGGCAGAAGTGTTTTCTTCTGGTCCATTCCATCAATTATCATACCTAAATATTTGTTTGGAGCATCATAACACTTCTTCCTATGTTTGTACAACTTTTGCCTTTCACTTGATTGTTGATTCTGATGTTCTTGAAGTGCTTTGACTATGGAATCTACACATGAAATAAAATGAAAATATTGATCATATGTTTTCATAGTTGATAATTATCCAATTAAAAAAAAATAGTAAATACATACATCTTTATGCCCCTTCAGATTTATCTCTTCTTGATTTAAGAGTAGCACATATACTACAAATCCCCATCCTTGACTTCTTAGGAATACATACATGTTGAATTTTTTCTTCCATATTCTTGTAAAATATGCATATGTAATCAAATTACCATTTCCTTCAACACCTTCGGCATATCCTTTGTACAAGTTGTAGATTTCCCTTCTCGAGAAATTATCTGGAATATGTATTGTCTCTCTATCTGGCATACACTCTCCATGTTTGGAAAAGAAGTCACGCATCCATGACAATGTAGTGTTTGTTAATGGTCCACTCTCTTGTCCATGATGTACCTTTGAATAAAATGAATGATATTTTTCCAACCTTGTTTGGATTCTTGATAGACGAAGATTACCAATTGAGTGAATTGTTTTGAAATCCTTTCTACAAAGTAAAATATTCTCAATGCAATAATCATATTGTTGATTAAGGTTGGTTGTCATTGATGTCAACCCTTGAAGAAAGCCCCATAGCACAAAGGTTTGGGAAATGGACCCAATATTGTTTTATGTAAATATGAATCATTATTGTTTTGTCATGGTTGATAAGAAGTAAATATGGATGAACTCCAAAGTAATCCCCTTATGGTGAAATCCCTCATGGGAAGATGCTTTGCGGAGTAAGAGAACCCATGCTTAATTGTGGAATAATGAGATGAAGGACAGTGAATTTGTCATGGAAACTATCCTATATGAATAGTTCTTTTCATGCCATTTCTGGTGGTATGTATAATGTCACATAACTCCTCACAGTTAGAGAGTTATAACCATGTGAAGTTGGAGAATCCATGTTTGGGTAATGGACCCAATTTTGTTTGATGGATAACGGTATGATTTTTTCTATATTTCAAGTTAATACTATTCTATATGGATAGTACATGTCATTCCATTTCTGGTGGTATGTGGCATGTCACATAGCTCCTCATGGTTTGAGATTTATGGCCTTACGAAGTTAGAGGACCCTCATATGTCATCTAGAGGCCCCAAAAGATCAAAGTAGTCAAAGCGGTTTAAGAGATTTTAAAAGGTAAATAATAAAGTGAAGTGATGAGTGTATTATAATTCAAAGTGAATACAAAATAAATCATTTCAATAATAAATTTAATGGAGAAATTAGAAGTGTTTTAACCCTAAAATAAGGAAAGTGGGCCAAGTGACCTAGAAGATGTTTTTAAGGAAGCTACTTGGAGAGTATAAATAAGAGGCAAGGCTCTCTATTTTTAATTACACTTGAGAATATTGAATATATATAGGTGTATAAGGTAACCAAGGATAT
>SNQJ01S0000889.1:260527-272690 GCA_010110895.2 Picea sitchensis | reverse complement strand
CCATCATCTTCTTCCATCAGATCATTAACTTGATTTGTCCCATCGACTTCTTCCATGAGATCCTCATTTGCTTGATCATGTTCCTCAACTTGTACAACATCATTTCTACTAGTACTAATTGGTGCAATATTCTGTAGAAAGTTAGAGGGAAACTCTAACTTTATAATTACAAACAATCATGCAAAATTAGTGTGTACTATAACAAATATTCAAACAATACATATACATATATATAATTTTATATAAAATTGACAATATAAAAACAGATAATGAATATATAGCTAATTACCATGGGACGATTCATTCAATCCCCCATACATGTGCCCATATTTCCTACAATGTTTTCTAGTTGTTGCTATTAAAATTCTTACAGGACGTGTAAGGCAACATTTTTTGCAAGGGAAATAACATCTACCCTTTTCACCCGTTTTACTTTTTTTCCCACCTCTAATATTCTGCAACATTCTTCGGCACAAAAATACCCTTTCTGAACCATCGTTGTTATAGCAAGATTGTCGCAACATCTCTCATTCGCAAAATATTTATAAATATTTTTCTCATCGCAAGAGCGACAAAAGTTGACCAAATCAATGTTGACTTTGTCAAAAAATATAACGGTCAATGTTGAATTTGTCAAATAGTGTAACAATCAATGGTTATTGTCTCTCTTGCGACGATAACCAAAGGTCGTCGCAAGAGCGACGACAATCCACTATCTTCATGTTCGTCTCTCTTGCGAAGAATGTTTAGGTTCTTTGCAAGAGCGATGAATTCGGGCTGGATTTATTAAAAAAATGAAAAATTGAACTCTTTCTCTTGAATTTTTCGATGAAATGGTACTTTCGTCGCAAGTAGTCGTCACAAATTTTTCAATATGTAGTAGTGGAAGGAGATGAAAAAACTCTTCCATATAAAGATCCACGTCAATAAGACCAAGGTGGGCACTCTATTCGATTCTAGTTCATAGGACAATCTCATAGCAGTAAATATAGTCATCAAGCTTGGGTTAGAGGTTCATGATCATTCTAGCCCATATCCACTTGGGTGGGTAAACAAGGATGCAAAGATCAAGGTCATGAAACTGTGTAAGATCAAATTTGTTGTAAGTGCATATTTTATCAATGAAGTGGATCTAGATGTAGTACCCCTTGACATGTGTGGTGTAGTTTTTGGAAGCCCCTACATGTATATGAGGGATGCCATATTCATGTGGAGAGAAAAATAGTACCATATGATCAAGGATGGGAATTCTTTAATCATTAATGCACATAAAGGTAAATCAGAGATCTCATTGGTAAGTGCCAACCAAGAAAAAAAGTTAATTAGTTCAAGTAAGAAGTATGTTTTGCTTTGCTATGAGAGAATCAAGTGGGTGATGAATTGATAGGAGTAAAGGCATCCATGGAGGGAAGTACTAAAAAGTAGAAAAAATAGTTGGAGGATTTATAGTAGACTATAAAGGAGTTTGCTAGGATCCTAAAGGACTGCAACCTAAGAGGGAATTTGAGCATGTGCTACAATTGTTTCCTCACTCCCCATTACCAAATATTAGGTTGTATAGACAATCTATTCTCGAAGCAGATGAAGTGAAGAAATAGTTGTAGCAATTTCTAGAGTAGGGAATAATTCAACCAAGCACCTCAGCTTGTGGGTCACCTATTATCATCGTACCCAAGAAGGATGGTACTTGGTGAATGCGTATCGACTACATATATCTTGAATAAGATTATACTCAAGAATTGGTACCCTCTTCCAAAGATCGATGATTTGTTAGACCAGTTGTAGCATGCCAAGTACTTCACCAAGTTGGATCTCAAATAGGGATACCACCAGGTATGTGTCAAAGAAGAAGACACTTGGAAGACTTCCTTCAAGACAAGACAAGGTTTGTATGAATGGTTGGTCATGCCATTTGGTTTATGTAATGCACTAGTTATATTTATGAGAGTGATGAATGATATATTGCACCCATATTTAGATTCATTTGTTATAGTGTATTTGGATGATATATTGGTTTATATATCTACCTGGGAGGAGCACATGCCACATCTCATGCATGTGTTAGAGACTTTTAAAAAGCACCAACTGCTAGCTAACATCTGAGTTTTCTTAGCAAACATTGGTATATTTGGGGTATGTGATTAGTGGAGGCGAGTTAGAGATAGATCCCACAAATATGGAGGCCATCATAAAATGGCCATTTCCTACTAATGTCAATGAAGTTAGGATATTTGTTGGGGAAACATAGTACCTATAGAATTTCATAGCATTATTTTCAACAGTGGTTCCACCACTCCATGCCATAAAAGTGAATGGTAATAGTTTCCAGTGGGGAAAGAATCAACATAAATATTTTGACAAGATTAAGAAAAATATTAATCAAGCACCAGTTCTCACATTACCAAACTTGTAGAATCCTTTCGAAGTGGAGACAAATGCAAGTAGGTATGTTATGGGAGCAGTTTTGATGCAAGGAGGTAAGCCAATATATTATCATTATGAAATGTTTAATGGAAGAGTTAAAATACCCTACCTATGATAAGGAACTCTATGCCATGGTCCAAGATATTAAGAAGTGAAATCATTATCTAATGGGAAAGGAAACCAGTATCCACATAGATCACTAGCCATTGTAATATTTGCAAGCCCAAAGTAAGCTTCAACAAACTAGAAATTACAAGTGGATGGTTTTTTTGCAAAAAATTCATCTAGTCATCAAGAATAAGAAGGTTGGCACTAATAATTTTGTAGACATGCTTTCAAGTCCACCCACATCAAATATTATAGATTTTGGAAATCTTGTTCACGTGGAGCCTTTTAACCATGATGCATACAAAGAATATGACTTTGAAGAGGTGTTTCAATAGATATAGGGACAAATTCATGTCGAAGAAGGTGACAATAAGGATGGTTGTCATCTCTAGAATGGGATACTCTATAAGCTAGACAATCTCTATGTTCCTGAAGGTGAAACATTGTAGCTTATCAGAGAGGCTCACACCTCCAAGGTTGCAGGACATTTTGGTGTTGGGAAGACAATTGCTAACTTACAAAGGTATGCATATTATGCCAAAATGCATGAATATGTAGCTCAATATATTAGAGGATTCACATTGTTTTGTACCAACAAGCCCAACATAGAAAACAAGGTCTATACCATCCCTTACCTATACCCACTTGACCTTGGGAAAGAATTTCCATGGATTTTGTGAGAGGTTTACCAAAAACTAGGAAGAGACATGATTATTTATTTGTGGTAGTTAACAGGTTCAAAAAAATGTGCATTCTTATGCCTTAAAAAGACCATCAAATGACAAGAAGAAACAAACATGTTCTTTGAACAAGTCTGGGTGCACTTTAGGATACCAAGGAACATTATCAAAGATAGGGATACCAAATTTCTCAATTCCTTTTGGACTACACTTTGGGAGAATATGGACATGAAGTTGAAGAGATATACAACATGCCATCCACAAACAAATGGGTAGACAGAAGTAGTCAACAAGAATTTGGTGTAGCTTTTGAGGGATTACAATTAGAAGCATCACAAGACCTGGGATAAAAATTTGATCTATATTCAACACTCTTATAACATAGCAGTCCACACTTCTACTAGTAAGTCCCATTTTGAAACTTTCTTTGGGTATTTATCGCCTTCACCCTTGGATTTTGTATATGAACAACAAGGAGGAGTGAAGGACTCACAAGAGAAGCGTTGAAAGAAGATAAATTTGTTGAAAATATTACACAGATCATTTGCAAGTACATGAGACATTCAAGAAGTCACAAGAAAAGTATAAGGCCAGACATGATCAACAAAGAACCAAGAAGTCATTTAAAGTGGGAGATAGAGTTTGGTTACAACTGAATAAGGAAAGACTATAGGGCCCTTGTAAAAATATCAAGGCTTTGTGGTATAGTCCTTTTGATTTATTCGAGAAGGTGGGAGATAACACCTACATACTTAGTCTACCCCCATACATGTGCATTTACTCAATAGTGAATTTGGAGAATTTGAAACTTTATGAGCCTTCCATGTTGGACTAGGAGGAGGAGCAAGTCATACCTATCATAAAATACTTAGCACCAGATGCTAAGGAAAAGTTGGCAAAAGACACAATTTTTGTAGAAGAAGTCCAAAACTACAATACATGGGCAACATGACCTTTGGCATATTGGTTTGAAATGACAACTTCCAGGAAAAGAAAAATGGCACTCAAGAAAGAAGGTAGAGAAAAAAATTCCTTACCTCATTTAGTAAATATTTTGGGGACCAAAATCCTCCTTAAATGGGGAGGTATGATCTGGATTGGATAATTATATAATGTTTCATTTATCTCAGTACTTTATGGGTGGAAAAAATGGAAGAATCAACTTGCAAGGCCATTTTAGTGGTAGGTCCCAATTTGGAAAATTGGGGTCTCGAACCTTCCAAAGAAAATTTGAGGAATTAAATGGAATTTTTGGCGTTACAAAGTTTGGAGCTTGTGCACAGTCCATTGACAATGTTCTACACTTCATGATCTTCCCAAAGGTGCGTAAAACACCTCAATCAGAGCTTGTATGCAAAAGTTATGCCTCCCATAAATTCACCTACCTTGTTGACCACCATGGTATGAGTGGATGAAACATCGATCTCGATTACTCACACATATGGGGCTAGCCACGTTTGTAATTTCAATAAGATTCTATAGGGTCCAAACTTGATCACTAATTGAGGGTTGAGGAAGTCAAAACCCTAAGCCTAGATGACTATAAGGCTATATTAAATATTAGGTTGCTTGGAGGGAAAAGGGTTTCATTTTTTTGTATTGTACTTGTTCATAGTAGTAGAGCATCCAAGAAGTGGTATTTTGAGAGCATAATAGAGGAGGTAGGAGATTATGTAGCAGCCGTTTAAGCCATAGTATCAAACGAAACTCCATAGTGGGTGCCTCTTTATTTGTATGTGCTTTCCATAATTAAAGAAAATAGAGCAAAGCATAGGCCTCACCTTCTAGCTAGGTTTTCTCCCATTTTGGGTTTCCCAGGATACATCTTGTGTTCAATTGTGTGGATGGTGTGTAAATTGTACCCATTCTTTCATTTTCATATTCAATTATTTTCGTAAATTCAAGCAAAGCTAGTAATTAATTAATTTGGGATCTAAGGAAAATTACTCTCCATAGCCTAAGATTTCATAATATTATAAGATCTGTTGTAACGATTTTTTCCACTCGAATATACATGGTAGTTTACATATCAAAATTATTCAATCAATTATTGTCCAATTTGATTAATATTTCAAATCAATTTTTTGGTTTAAATTATATTTTAAAAATTTATTCTTAAATATTTTTACTAAAAGTTTCCTTAATTTTGATAAAATTAAAAGTATTATAGTTAAATCTAACAAAATATTTTTTCCTCCAAATTTATATAGTGATAGCATCATGCATATTAAATTATGAAAACAATTTTTATTATTAGCAAGTTTTTTTATAAAGTTATTTTAAGGGGTATGAATTTCATATCAAAACGTAGGAAAAAATAATTGAACTTTAAAATTTTTACAAATAACAAAAATAAATTTACCAATTGATCGTATATTAACACTTTTAAAATTGTTTATTTTCATTATTTAACCTTGAATATCAACTATCATTCAATTTACCATAGAGTAATACTTTTAAGGTTGATTATCATGCTTTGGCATTGAATCTCAAAATGATAGTTCATGTTAGGTACATGTAAATTAACTATCCACCCTTACATATGGTGGAGAAACTTTAGCCTTGAAAATTGCACAAGGCATAGTAGGAAACTTATCATTGTGTTGGGATCTAGTTCTTAATTTTTTGTTATTGTGTCAATTAAAGTGGTCGTTTTATGGAGGACAAAGTTTCACTTTGGGTAGGTGTCTATTGATAGACGCCAAACATGTTGACACTTTGTTATGATCCAAATGGATGGTCTTTGAAAGAATTAATAAACATTGAGGAGGCCAGTAGGGTTCTTGATAAGGTGGTTAAGCATGAATGTTCTTCGGACTTTGTCACTTAACGACATTATTATTCATGCTCTTCATAATGCAAGGAAGTTGTTGTGAGAATTTCAACTTTTGATGAGATATCAAAGAGAATTTGTACTCCTGATATGACCCAACAAACATATATTTATTTAAAAAAATAATAATAATTGAGATAGCTTGTGCCCCTTCTAAACGAGATAACTTAAGGGTTTATCATTCAATAGAAGGTTATCTCTCTTACTCTAATCTCATCTTTGATGTCTTATGTGGGCGCAAGAATTTTATGGATGTGCTGTTGTGTCTTTGTTGAGAATTTCATATGGTTGTTACATATATATCAGATCTATCCTTGACTGATAACACTTGTTGTTTGGTGGTTTTGTCACATCTTCTTTATCTTAAATATCATAATAAACCAAGCAAATGTGAAACCATCTAAAGGATGTACATGTCAAATATGATGGTATTATCTCCAAGGATATAATGATCAAAATCCAAGAAAAGATAATAGAGCATGTCATTATCTCTGTAAATAAGACAAATTGAATGGGTGTGCAAGGAGAAGGAAAACCTGCAAATGTGAAACCATATCAACACCCTTAATTGCAAATATTTGAGGACAAAGATTTTGAAGGAGGGTATTATGGTATGACCCCAAGGGGGGCATATATGGGGTTAAATGTACATGTAATGTGTAAATGTATATGAAATAGGGTTAGCCTAATAATAAAGGGGCCACATGTGCAATGTGTAAATAGGTATACATAGAGATCATGTAATCATTATTGGGATATGTGATTTGGATGGATAAATGTATATGGGTATTGGAGGATGTTCTCCTAATCTTTAAGGATTTATTGTGTAACTCATCTCTCTTATCTATCTTGGGGTTGTTCTCCATACTCACATTGGTGTACATGGTGTGTATGTTTGGTTTCTTATGACATTTTAAGCATTTGGATCATAACACACTTTGCTTGCATGTGTTGTTTCCCATGCTCGATGTCAGTGATTACTAGTTGTCCTATCAACGTGAAGTTTTTCCACCCAAAACACATAATGTGGCTTAGATGGCTTACACCCATGATGGTCACATCAAGTAGGCTATAATTTGATACCCATGACATATTTAGGATTTCAAGAATTATTTGATAGTGGTAAATAAATGTGGAACATACAAAATTACTTCCCACTAAAATTACAAAAACCTAGATAAATGGAGAACAATGGGATTTTATGTTTCTTATTGAAATAAGTGCCAAGGTGATATTGGCATTAAACTTATGAATTGAATCGAACCTTGAAAATACACATGACATTGTGTGTGGTTTTTATAGATTAAGGTTGTGATGGACATTGTCATTAATTTAAAAGTTCAGTATCTTGTGATTTTGGTCATACATTACAACTGTATGAGCGTTATAAGTGTGTTGGCTATATTTGAGAAATACGTTATTTGTACTAATCTTTTTTTTTATTATAAATGTGTTGGTTTTATTTGATAAATATGTGACTGTGTTTTTGTGTTAAAAGTTGTTGAAGTGTGTTGAATGTTTGGTTGGATCAGTGATACAATCACTCCAAATTTGGTAAGATGTAGATATTTTATGTATGAAGAAATGTGTTTGATATTTTATAATTGATTTTTCTAAGTTGTCAAAGATATTTAACATTTGTGATTATAAAAATTATAATATTAAATAAACTCATCTTAATAAGAACTAAGATTATTAAAGAAACCCATCTTAATAAGGTTATGAGCATTAACTATTAATAATAACTTTTAAAAGAATAACTAAAACGTTAAACTCATTTAAGAGGGATAATGATAGAAAACATGTTCTTCATTAATCTCTTCCTTGAAGTTAAAATATCTCCTTTAAAAAATGTAGACATACATTTATCAACACAACTAATTATTTTAAAGTTTTTCATATAATTACCCATAGAAGCAACAATTTTTGTAGCCATGATTACAACATGGATTATAGTCCATTGATGATCTTCATTATGCATCCGTTGATGTGATTATGATATTGTATATGATACCATACACTTCATTTTCATTAAGTTGAGTGTAGAATAATTTTTAGGGGGAGGTTGATAAGGTCCACTTCAACCTTCAAGCTATATAATTTATCACACAAAACATTAATATTATCCATGAAAATGATGATAAGGTCCACTTTAACCCAACTTCTCTCATTACAATAAAACATTTGACACATAAAAAAAATTACATTACACAAAAATGTCTTTAATGTATCTTAAAGAGTTGTATAAATAAAATCTTAATTATTTATATACTTGTGCATATAAAATATGCTTGTACTCAATCCACTACTTACTAGGTGTTATTGCAGAAAACAAAGATGCTTATACACTTAAAATCCCTTTTATTAATTTAATATATGACAATAAATATATGGTAAAGTGATGCTTTATATTCTTTGTTTTTCTAATCTAATGCTCATGATGGTGCACCAAGGTTTATTCCCTTTTATTAGTTTAATATATGACAATGAATATATAGTAAAGTGATTCTTTATATTCTTTGTTTTTCTAATCTAATGCTTATGATATGCACCAAGGTTTATTTTTGGAGGTGATTGTCATAATTGATTTTAGATTTTTGGGACATAGCACTTGCACAATGCTTACATTACCTACCATTTATATTTTTACTAGGCACAATGCTTGCACATGGGTTACATTACTTGCCATTAATAGTTTTACTTTTCATTTATTTTACGTTCAATCACAAAGCATTCATCATTAATCTAACTCGTGGTTAATTTGCATCTAGTCAAATTATCCATTGTGATTTACTCTAATGGGTTATTTTAATATTTTTCTCATTGTTTAAAATAAATTTAAAGAAGTTGTTTTCCATCTCTTAACTATGTTAAAGTTGGAATTCACTATTTCAATTCATGAATACTACAAAACAAACATTGAAGAGATAATGAAGAATAATTTTTGTATTGGAGAAAAGGATAATCCCCTAAAAGTAGACTTGCTTCACATTGTGAAATATTTATCTATTAAATTATACACTAAACATGTCCATTTTATAATGGAGATAATCCATGTATTCAAGGAATTTAATGTGACTAAACATGTCCATTTTATAATGGAGATAATCCATGTATTCAAGGAATTTAATGTGACATTTGATTGTTAATGTGTTTTATATTTCAATTTTCAAGTTTCATTTTCATGATTCTTCTTTAAGTTATACTTGTATAACAATCTTCTCTCAATTTGACATCATAGTGGGGTGCAATGGTAGATGTTAGACATGTCACTCATAATCACAATCCTAATTCAAAAAATGTTGAACCTTAAGTCAATTATATTAGTAAATACGATACATTTAGTATGTTCAAACATTAGAGAAAAAAATTATTAGAAGCATGGAAATTTTTTTCCAATAACACGAATGCAATCAACACTTTATAAAACAAATGTTGAATTAAGCAATACATTTACATTAATTCCATTGAAAATAAAAAATTATAATGGCTCAATTATATTTTTCTTACACCCCAAGGGAACATGTAAAGGTAGTCCCATTGCAAGTTGTTTTTTTTATGGCATCAATTTTTGGATCCATTGATGTATCCCCTGCAATGAACAATATACAGTTAAAAATAGTTAAAATCACCATAACAACAAAGTTAAAATCAATGAAGAGTTATATAATACTTCTCCCTCCAAACAAGAAGAGAGTTTGGGCTCCATGACTTTGAGAAAAGATGAGTCACCCCAATCCAAAGGCTCGTGAGATGATGCAATGCATTTTTTTATGCATGTTGTGCATGTGTAAGAATTACTATGATTTTTTTTGTATGCATTTCTTATGCAAAGACTTGAGTCTAAAGTATGCACGGTCTTTTGAAATTCTAATCTATATTAGTTGTGAGTTTCTAATCTATATTAGTTGCAAAGTTCACCATATTATGCATGATTATAATGACTATTTGAGTGCTTATTATTATATTGAAGGTGTTTTCCTATTGTCTCCCTTCCCACATTGTTCATCAATCATCATAACCTTACATGATCTTCCCATATGTCATCATAAACTTACATGATATTGCAAACAAATATTTTCCTCATCTATCATCATCATCTTACACGATCTCACAAATGACCCCTACAATGGCATAAGCCTAAATTTTTGGTAGTCTATCCCCTCTACCTTGAATTTCTAAATGACATTCTAACTTCAAACTGATTTTTGAAAGTATTTTATAAGAAAATAGTGCACTTAATTCAAATTTACCACAATGATGTGTATGTATATCCTAAACACACTGGTGCACTGATTTATGATACACACCGAGAATAAATCTTTGCAAAAACTCTGCAAATGAAAATCTTTATAGAGTTTTAATTACACAAATTTACACATATATTTCGTTGTAAACTATATAGTCAATGTGTTTATGTCCACATAATGCACCAATGCACTTAAGTCCATCTAGTGCACCATGAGCTGAATTAAAAAAAAATAGTGTGCACATTTATCATCAATGCATTGAATTATCAAGCAAAAAAATGACCAAAAAAATTGTTTTGTAAAAGTAAGTTTATAAAGAAACCGTAGTCTCTGTTCCATTATTTTTCAAATGGTAGAGGGGAGACTTATGCAAGAGAGATTTACCAGGGAAGACTTTGGAGTGGACATATTTTTTCAAAGAGTCGAATTTGCAAGGGATCATCATAGGTCACATACAAATATGTATAAGAGAAATTTAAGGTATGTAACTTGATTCTATTCATCTAAAATTTACTTTATTGATTAAAAAAATCTATAATTTTTTTGTTTATTCCTATTAGTATTTACAGTGCATTTTCAATAAAATAAAAGGGTTTTATAATTACTTTCAACATTGCAACCCCTAGTTTTCTTGTTGTTTTTTGTTGCTTATGTTCCTACAAAATCCAATAATGAGACCTTAGGCATTGAATATTTATTGTCTTTATGTACTTGCATATGGGGATTTAGAAATCAGTTGGATAAGGACCACTCATGGCATTGGATCCAAAACCTTGTCACTGTCAGTTTAAAAAAAAAATGCAGTCCATAGTGTGCAATGTATAGTAACAATGCACCTTTGTGTTTTCTATTAGGAGTGCATTGTTTGGTGTGGTCTTTTAAAAAATATTTATGACTTTGTGGTGCACAATATACAGAAATAACACACTAAGCACATCATTTTACCATTGTTATTTTTTTAAAGATGTTCCCATGTTTATTGGTGTATGGTTATACAGTAACGACACACTAGTGTGTGTTACTGTATTATACACATCGCTTAACCTGAAAATAGTTTGAGTTTGAAATTATTTACTTAGTTTGTAAAACATATTTCATAATTTGTGTATTTCATTAATTAAAGATTTTATTGATAGAAGATGGTTGGTAGAAGATGAAGGAAAAACACTTATAGAAATGAGGGCAAGGGAAGCACACCTCAAGAAGAGAACATATCAAGTTCTTATAAATTTTAATATAAAATTAATATACTTAAATTATCTACATGTTTAAATGGTGTATTGGATCATGTTTGTCATGCAAAGAAAAATGTGAAGAAACTCCAAAAGATTGTTCATAGTTCAAATGATTTTTTATTTTTTTTATGGAAATATCATAAAGAGAGGAGTTAGGTGGATCAAAAATTGATTAATATGAAGTTTATTTTGTATTTTTATTATAAATGTACTTATTAACAATAATAGTTAACATGATTCAAACATTCAATTTTGCATTTGTTCAATGTTGTGCATGGAACAACAATGAGTGAATAGAAGGCCATCCTAAGAAGAAAAGAATTATGAAGGATGTAAATGATGATGAATTGGTCCTCAGTTCATCTATACTAGTGTTGGAAGTTAATGAGAGGGCATGTTTTTTTACTTATAAAACTATGAGGGATATAGTGGAAAGAACATATAGACATTCTTTCCCTTCACAATACAAAAATCAATCCAATGACTCCAAGAATCAAGTTATATATAAACTATAACAAGCATTTTTGGAGCAATGACCAATAAGATGTTTAGGGTCCACGACTATGGTTAACCCTAAACGTCCTCAGTCTCTCCTAACCGAGCGGTCGAGTTAAGCTCAGAGGTTTGCATGGA
>SNQJ01S0000889.1:247954-260272 GCA_010110895.2 Picea sitchensis | reverse complement strand
GTCTCCTATATATACCAAGGAGACATTTTCATTTTGAATCATCTTGTACTTGAACATTTAAGTGGGGTAAAAGGAGGTTGCCCCCTCGAAGAGCCTTATTATCTGAAATTATCTCTTTTTCAAGGCGTTGAGTACTTTTTCTAGAGGATTTTCTATGCTATATTGATATTTGGTTCTTAACAGAGAAGGTTCCAAAACACGTGGCCTATAGACAACAACCGAGAGGGGAAGGCTTAGGTCTGGGGATCCATGCGAAGGAGGAAACCCCACTCAGTCAGTTTATGCACCAGTCTCCCGATGCAGTTCTACCTTCCCACATTGTTAAGCCGACCCCTTCCCCATCACCTTCCAAGAATGAATTTTATGATGGTTGGTTCGGGACCTTTTCAGAGTTTTTTGCTTCTAGTCATCCAGACCCTGAAGGAGGTATTCCTTCCTCTCTTATCCCTTTGGAAAACCTATATTTGGACTGGATATCTCAGGAAGAAGGAGGGTTTATCCTCTCTCCGCCCCCTACCAGTCCATAAATCGATGGATGTGGGTTTTTACCTAGTGGTTCAAAGGTCCGCCCAGACAAGGGCAAGAAACAAGGTAGCACGGTGTGTATTCACACTTGACTCACTGGTTTTCCGGAGGATCCATCCAATTCTATTTCTTCCAAGGGTTTCATCTCATCCCTCCTCGACGTTGAAGAGAAAAGGGGTTTTGTGCAGGACAACGGGGTTTTCTCACCGTTAACTCAAAGGTTTTCAGTCATCCTAGAAGGTTCTTGGGAACAAAGGGGAAAAACAAATGCGTGGAAAAAATAGAAGAGGAAAGGTCTAAAATACAAAGGAAAAGTGGGGAATATTTTGCTCGAGGAAGAGGTAGGTATGAACCCGGTTGTTCAGTTGACAAATTAGACCCTGGTCGAGAGGACCAGCAGAAGATCCTTTGCAATCAAAACCATCATTGAGTGGGCACATTCAGTTTGGAAATAAAATCTTGGATATGTCCCAGAGATTATTGAATTAAATAGGAATTGGTTCGCCTTCAACTTTCTTCAACCAAAACATGAAAAATGGGTTTTGGGAAAAAATTGGAGTGTCAACAACTCCCCTCTCTTCCTAAAGCCCTGGAACCCTCTTTTTGATGCTAACAGAGAAAAAATGGAAAAAATCCTAGTTTTGGTCTGCCTACCAGCACTATCGCTACAGTTATGGACTTTGGATTACTTCAAATCCATTGGAAATTTCTTGGGTGAGTTATTAGAACCATATTTATCCTTTGAAGAGACAAAACAAAGGAAAGTAGCAAGGATTCTAGTCAAATTAAATGTTAGAGAAGGACTAAGAGAGGAAATTGATTTAAGTTGGGGAAGCTTCACTCATTCACAAATTCTGGATTATGAAAACGTTTTGTTTAGATGTCGTCGGTGCCATTAGTATGGGAACCTAATGATGAATTTCCACCTACCTCTAAGAACTAGAGGAAAAACTTTTTACATTATTAAAGGGAAGAAGGGGACTCAAGAAGAGAGTAGTAGGCCCTTAGAAAGTACAGATGTGGAAGCTCAAGATACAACGGTCATAATGCATCTTGTAGTTGTTTCCAAAGAAAATTTCCAGCAAGATTTCTTTGTTTCTCCTGGAGGACAAGCAGAGGAAGGACCCAGGCCTACAAGCCTTACCACTCTTGGTTCGGGAAGCATAAGGACTCTAGTTTCGGGTAATCATTTACCCTTTTCTCCCCCTATTACTGTATTAATTAAAAATTTGACTCTAGAAGGAAATGAGTGGTTGTAGACTCTTAAAAATATGTATATAAACATCAACACTTCTATAATGAATGAGAGATACTCAAACCCCTATAAGGATGTTTATTCCTCGGAAGACCCACCCTCCCCAAAGCGACTCTGTTGTGTTGAAGATGAATCTTCGACTTCCTCTCTCTCTATCGAGACTTCGACTTCTCGGTATTTTCTAAGATCACAGAGGGATGGGAAAGGAAGTAATCTCATCCTTGGATAGAGGAGGCCATGGGAGAAAATATTTCTTTTCAAAAGCACAATCCAAAGTCGAGATAGATATTTTGGCCAGAAAAAAGCAATCAATTGAAAGGGAACTTAAAGCATCGAGGCCCCGGGGAAGGATTTCGGGATGAATTTTATGTCCTTCAACATGAGGTATCTCTGATCATTACCCGATCTACTTGGAATAAAGACAGGGAACAAAGAATCCAACCAGCCCTTTCAAATTTAACAAGACTTTGCTGGAAGATGAATCTTTTATTGACCTCATAAAATAAAATTGGATACCTTTTCAATAGGACTGCCCACAGTTGGCAGGCTTTCAGTTTGCTGAAAATATGAAAAAGATCAAAGAGGTAGTACAACCCTAGGCCTCCCAAAAAAGAAAAAATGAGGACAAGGAACTAAAATAAATTGAATTAGAACTACAGAGATTCTCTGAAGAAGAAGGGGGGGGATTTTCCACTTCGGAGTAAAAAATCAATCTACTACTTCTGGAGAAAAGAAGGAACAAACTACTCAAGGAAAAGGAAGAATCTTTGAGATTAAAAAGTAGAGTTATCTGGTTGGAAAGTGGAGATGAGAATACAAAATTCGTCCAAGCCTTTTCCAAAGGAAGAAGAAATGTCAATACTATTTGGAAACTAAAGGACTCTACAGGAAACATGGAGAACACTTTTGAAGGTTTGCCAATATTGGGGAAAAATTACTTCCAAAACCTTTTCAAAGCAGAGACTCAACCTTCTATAGAAGAAGTGGTACAAGTGGCACAATTTTTTCCTAGATTTGTAGATGAAGCAGACAATCGACTCCTAATGGAAGAAGAAATGGAAAAACAACTCTTGGAAGTTCTTCATATTTTTCAAAAAGACAAAATCCCAAGACCAGATGGATGGACTATCGAATTCTTCCTGGTCTGTTATGAGATTTTGGGACCAGATTTGCTAAAGATGATAGAGGATACTAGGATTTCAGGACGAATACCACAAATCCTAAACTCTACCTTCTTAGCACTTATCCCAGAGATAGATAAAATGAAGACTTTGGATGAATTCTGACCAATATCACTATGTAACTGTGCCTATAAAATTATTTCAAAAGTAATTGCAAGAAGGGTAAAAACAATACTCTTAGAAACAATCTCGGAAGAACAATTTTGTTTCTTGGAAGGAAGACAAGTTCATGAAGCCATAGGAATTGCACAAGAAGGACTTCACAGCATGAAGACAAGGAAATTAAAAGGAGCAGTGTTAAAGATTGATCTATCCAAAGAATATGATAGAGTAAGTTGGTTGCATATTCAATTATTACTTACTCACTTGGGGTTTGTTGTCCCCTTCATAAATTGGGCCATGAACTGTATCACTACAACTTCTTTTGTTGTACTTATCAATGGATCAACCTCTTCCTTGTTTACTTCAGAAAGAGGTCTAAGATAGGGGTTCCCTTTATCACCCCTAATTTTTCTCTTAGTTGTTGAAGGACTCAACGGATCTATCTCGGAAGAAAAAAGTGTGGGCTCTTTTCCTAGAATCAAAATTTCACAAGATCTACACCTAACACACCTTCTCTTCGTGTACAATGTTTTAATCTTTAATGGAGGATCCAAAAGGGAGGTAGAGGACTTAAGGAATATCCTTACTCTTTTCTCCAAAGAAACGGGAATGCAAATCAATGAAGGGAAATCAACACTCACTACAAATTTACTCTCTGAAGAAGAAGAGAAAGCCCTTATGCTTCACTTCCCCTTTGAAGAAAAGAAGATAGATGATTGAATAAATTATTTGGGATTTTTACTAGAACCAAATGATTACAGGAAAGAAGATTGGAAGTGTCTTTTGAAGAAAATGGACAAAAGAATAAACATCTGGAGTCATAGGTGGCTCTCATGCGTAGGTAGACTGGTTCTAGTAAAGTCATTTTTGGAATCCATTTTGGTTTATTGGATGTCCCTCTCTTGGATCCCAAAAGGAATTCTGGAAGCAACAAGAAAACTCACCTCAAATTTTTTGTGGAGTGGTAAAAAGGAAGCACATGTAATCCCTTGGGTACATTGGGAAAAAATTGTTGTTCCAAAGGCACTTGGAGGATGGGGCTTGAAAAATATCTTCCTCTTCTCCAAAGAACTTGCGACCAAGGGAGGCTAGCGTATTCTAAACGCTACCAGTCTATGGACAAAGGTAGTTTTGCAAAAATACATTGAACCAGTTCCTTTGGATATTTGGCTCAGAAGTCAACAAAAATATTTAAAAGGTGCTTCGGTGATCTGGAAACTAGTTTTAAATGCCTTCTTGATCATAGAAAATGGGTTAGCTTGGAAAATAGGAAACGACCAATGATTCATACTTGGAAAAGATCCTTGGCCAGGTAGTGGAGGACAACATGTACTCTTATATCAACTTATTCAACACTTGCACACTTTGGGTTTTGTTCATTTAAACAATCTGGTTGATCCAAGACGCACCACTCTTTCATCACAAGGCTGGAAGGATTCTAACAAGTTGGGATTAGATGAATATGAAACAATTGAATTGGAAAGATACATTAACTTTTTAATTTTTTCTCAAATAAGGCTCAGAGACAGTGAGGATTAATTGATCTGGGACTCGGCTCCCTCAGAGACTTATACTCCAAACCTGGGTTATTTAAAATTAAACTCGGATATGGGCCAATGAGAGACTGTTTGGTGGTGGGGGAAACTTTGGAAGATTAAAATTCCAGCCAAAACAAGATTGTTTATGTGGAATGTCCTACACAATAAAGTTTTGACATGGGATAATCTACATAAGAGAAACTTTTATGGCCCGGGATGGTGCACCCTCTGCAAATATGAAGTAGAGAATATTTTACATATCTTTATAAAGTGTACTTATATCATCAAAGTGTGGACTGAAGTATCCAAACTTTTAGACCTTCATTGCAGTTGGTCGGGCAAGACCTAGAACACGCATGGAAATCTTGGTGGAATTCCAGAGTTTACAAAAGTCTTAGAGCGCTAGCGTTAATGATCATTTGGAGCGTATGGATAGCATGTAACTCTATTATCTTCAAAGGAGTTCCATTGATACCAGAGATCACATCAGCCAAGAGTATAGCTATTATGTCCTCCTTTCCCCCTCAGATTTCAAGAGTCACTACTAGACAACCTCAAGAGGTCGAGATCGACAAGTCTTCTCCTTGGGGATTTTTTGACGGGGCTTCACAACTTAATTGTTGTGGAGGAGGAGGAATCCTCTTTATTTCATATTCTCACTACTACTCTTTGAATTTTGTCTTTGGGACGAGAACAAACAACTTTGTTGAACTAATAAGCCTCAAAGTACTCATTGCCTTCGCCATTGAAAAGGGATGTCACTCCTTAAATGTTTTGGGGACTCTTTAAATGTCATAAACTAGATAAAAATCACACAAAGATGTAGAAACACAAGACTTGCTTCCTTAGTGGAAGACATATTTCAATTACAAACATCTTTTGACTCATTTGTTTATCAACATGTATACAGGGAAGCCAATAAAGAAGCAGACTGGAGGTCTAAAGAGGGGATTCTTTTGGCTATGAGCCAATGGAAAGTAACTGAATATCAAAATGAATAATCCCATGAATATATGCACCAATATTTTTTGGAATGACCTCATTTAGAGCCAAAAGATACTTTTTGTAAACAATTTGCAATGAAAACATTTGCAAACAACAGCCTAATTTAGGGACCTGACTGAGCTTCATACAACAACACTTGAGTACATAACTCACATAAGGAACATAGGACTTTTCAAAATAATTTTTTGAATACACTAATGAAGAAATATACTCGAACTACATTGATAGTAATCATCTATAGTAACAGGAATACACCAAGAGGTGTATATGCAAAATGTAATTTTGTTCTCAAATGATGAAATAAAATTACGCTTTTTTTTCTTGGAAAAAAAAGACATATGAGACTTGCAATAGTAAAAACATACTATTATTTTTTTTAAGTATTATTGCTAAACATGTTTTTTTTTTGTAATATACATACATTAGTCCAAAGAATTACCAAATTAATGGTTTTTTCTATATTTATTTTTCGTATAAATATTAATCAATTTTTATTGTGTTTTTCATTTTTTCAGGAATATTGATAAAATTACAAAGGACAATTGACATGATATATGAAACATGTCGGTAGGGATGTTGAAACAAGTGTACAAGGAAATGGTCAAAGAAATGAGCATAATTGTATCTCTTGACGAACCATCCCAAAAACAACATGCATGAAATGTATGTATTCAATGATTTTTTTCTACATACGGAGAATTTACTTATCAAATGAAATATTTTTTTTCAATTGTTTTTTTGTTGAAGAAAATAAAAGAAAATGGAACCCATTCAACACATAAGACATGAAAACAAGGCATAAAGGGGTTGATCACAAAGTTTGTGAGTACTTAGTGCATTTTCCGTACTTAAGATTTCATATCTATTGTGATATGTATATTTTCCTTACTTAAGATTTCATATCCATGGGTTTTTTCTAAGAGGTTATAGCATACAAAGAAGATCCATTGAAACATTTGATTGGCATTGGATTATATATGGGTTGTGAGCATATGTTGGTGCATCAAGGGTTAATTGAACAATTTGTAAGTAGCTATTATGTTTTACTTCTCTTATTTTGTAATTAATGGAACAACAAAAAATATTTAATTTATATATTCTTTGTTGTGATGTATAAAACTCACAAGAAACAAAGTGTATAGTGGATCCAATAGAAGATATCTTGAGAGACAACATGAGGAATGGCTTCAAAAGAATGTGTATTGTTTATGAAGCAATTGCTTCTATATTGGTACTCTATTTGGTTTATGCAATCAGATGCATACAATATTAATATATACTTATTACACTTTATTTTTATGTTTGTAGATGGAACATGAATAGGCTCAATGTCAAATTCAATCCAATCAACAAAACATTCCAAATAACCCAAGTACAATACACCATAAAAGTGATGAAGATACGAGGCATGCAAGCAACTCAAGCAAGTACAATAGTTTGAGCAATGAATGAGTATCATCGAAATTGAATGTTTCAAGTTGTATATTTTAGAATGTTTTTTTGTGAAAATCAAGCATATTGTTTAATGTAGACATATTGTCCCAATTGGATGATGACATGTCACCAATAACTATAACAATTATTTATTGAAATTTTGAATATTGTGGAACTTTATGTTGTCCCATTTTGTATAACGAAGGGTCTCTTATTTGTACATCATAAAATGCATTATGTATTCTATTGGATTGTCCAGTGTTGTAAAATGTTATGTTAATGATTAAATATATGGATGATTTACATTGTTACAATGAATAGAGGCATAATTAGTTGCTATATTTTTTAAATTATACAACGCATTAATGCAATGATTATATCCAAACATGGTAACTAAAATATAAAAAACAATATTACGATAAAAAATATTTTATTTTCTGATGATTAATTGACATTTTATAAAACAAAACAAGAAGTTGCATTTCCATACCCACAACGTGGAAAAATTCACCAATGCAACATATCATTGCATTGTATTCATTTGAACAAATTGGTGTGGTTTATACATATTTAAACATCGGTGAGGTCTATACATATTTACGCAACGATTAGGTCTATACATATTTACACACCAGTGTGGTCTATACATATTTATGCACCAATGCAATAAAATCAAAATAAAGGCACCAATGTTATTAACGACAACAAACAAGACACTTCTTTCAAAGATATTGTTACCACTAGCATTACTATTATCATTATCGTTACAATAACTTATGGTGCACAAGTTCATATGCACACCAATGCTTTTACATATGAAAAACACATCGATGTTTTATTTATATGAAATATGCACTGGGACTTCATAACATATACAATATGCACCAATCCGTATAATAAATGTGATGCACATGTGTTGAATCATGTTGTCATTGATGCCAAAGGTTTAATTAATTTATGTAAAAAGATTGATGTCAATAAATTGGTTGATGCCAAAGGATGATTGAATGATGTCAAAGGTCAAAGGTTTGATGTATGTCTTATCATAGTATATTGATGAAGCATGAATCATAGTCATATGTTTTATGAAGATGGATCAATGATATGTCATTGGTACATGATGCATAGATGGAATGGATTGATGTGTTTCATTGGTATATGATGCATTGTTGGATTGACGTAAAGATGAATCATTATTGTCTTATCATGGTTGATAGGTGCACAAATGGATGAACTCCAAAGTGGTCCCCTTATGGTGAAATCCCTCATGGGAAGACGCTTTACGGTTGAGTTATCCTAGAAGTATGGTTGGATAACCCATGCTTATATGTGGAATAATGAGATGAATATCAATAAAGTTGTTGGTGAAACTATCCTAGATCGATAGTGCTTATCATGCCATTTCCGGTGGTATGTGGAATGTTACATAACTCCTCATGGTTTGAGAGTTATGGCCCTATGAAGATGAAGGACCCTCATATGTAGGCTTGAAGCCCCAAAAGGTCAAAGAAGTCAAAGAGCTTGCAAAGAAGAAATTATTATTTAAATGGTAAAGAAAAGTGACAAAGTCAAGGAGKCATATTTAAATGGAGAACTTTCTAATTATGGAAAGTGGTTAACCTTAAAATAGGTTAAGTGACCTAGAAATGGGTGAAGTGACCTAGAAGTGGTTTAAGTGACCTAGAAGATGCTTCTAAGGAAGCTACTTGGAGAGTATAAATAAGAGGCAAGGGTCTCTGGTGAAATATATATTTTGGATATCTCTTATGTGAATCTCTTGAGCATGTGTTGAAGATCTATTCTGAGAGAGAGGAGATCTGGAAGATCTCATGGACGCATAAAAGTTTCGGCAAGTCTGAGATCATGATAGAAAAAGTCTCGGAAGTTCAAAAACCTTAGTTTCTGAGGTATACGCGGGCTGCAGTGAAGCAGGACGCGTACATATGAGTCAGGGCACATACATATGTAGGCTAAATAAGGATAGGGTGTGTACAGTGGATGAAGTCATGAAGAGTTGTGGTTGAGCTGATGAAAGGATCTTGAAGACTGAAGCAGGTTCCATATCTTCATTCTATGGGCTCAGATCTGCCATAGAAATTATGGTATGGTTACATTGTTGTCTTGATGGATACTTTTGCTTATTGTGTAGTGAATGATTAAGGCATTCTTGGTATGGTTGTTGTGATGTAGTTTTTGTTGTTTAATGGAGTGAGAAACACTCTTATGATTCAGTACTGATATTATTGTTATAGTATGTTGTTTGCTTATACATGATAAGTAGCATTCACATTGTATGATTGAGAAGCATGAGTTAGTTGTTGGAGAGATTGGATGTGTTGTGACTAGTTATGGGTCAGATGGGACAGTGAAAGACAAAAGAGAATGTGATTGAAGGTTGCAGAGGATTTGAGTTCATCTTGAAGAGAAAACCCTAAGAGCTCAGAAGTGATATGCAGGTTGTAGTATAGACTGGTCGCGTACATACGCAAGTTGTACTACTGGTAGGGCGCGTACATACGCATGCTGCACTATCGACAGGTCACATACCTGTTGACAGATTGATATATGTTGAAGATTGTTGCCTCATCTCAGTTGGTGATGAGGGTGTAAGTTGAGTCTTGCATTATAGAGATGGATCTCTGGTAGAGTTGTACTCTATTCAGTTGTTGCTAATAAACCCAAGGATTGTAGTCTGTAATAAAAAGAAAATTGTACATACATCTTGTGTTCTTTGTGTTCCTTGTGGTGATGATTTGTTGATGATATGTTGTTGATATATGTTGTTGATGTATGTTCACATTTAACTAGTTATAAATGAAGGGAATAAGTAATGTGTAAATGGTGATTTCTAACTAATGATTTTTGTGAAAGGGAAGTTTTGAAAAAGAGCCCTACACTGTTCACCCACCCCTCTCAGTGTAGTCAGTGTGTCCAACAATTGGTATCAGAGTAGGACTTCACTATAAGCCTTAACAAGCTTGGAGGAGATCCATGGACACACAAATGGATGATGAAGTTCCAATCCTTGATGAGGAAAACTATTCTACTTGGAGAATAGAGATGAGAGTGCATTTGAAGAAAATGGGAGAGGGTATTTGGAAGTGTTGATTAAGGTTGGTTGTCATTGATGTCAACCCTTGAAGAAAGATCGGTAGCACAAAGGTTTGGGTAATGGACCCAATTTTGTTTGATGTAAAGATGACTCATTATTTTCTTTTCATGGTTGATAATATGTAGAAATGGATGAACTCCAAAGTGGTCCCCTTATGGTGAAATCCCTCATGGGAAGACGCTTTGTGGATTGAGTTATCCTAGAATTATGGTTAGAGAAACCATACTTATTTGTGGAATATTGAGATGAAGGTCAGTGAATTTGTCAGTTAAACTATCCTATATGGATAGTTGTTTTCATTCCATTTCCGGTGGTATGTGTAACGTCACATAACTCCTCACGGCTAGAGAGTTATGGCCATGAGAAGTTGGAGAATCCAGGTTTGGGTAATGGACCCAAGTTTGTTTGATGGATAATGGTATGAGTTTTGATATATTTGCAGGTAATAATATTCTATATGGATGTTACATGTCATTCCATTTCTGGTGGTATGTGGAATGTCACATAACTCCTCACGGTTTGAGAGTTATGGCCTTACGAAGTTGGAGGACCCTCATATGTCATCTAGAAGCCCCAAAAGGTCAAAGTATTTAAAGTGGTTTAAGATATTTTAGAAGGTAAATAATAAATTTAAGTGATGAGTGTACTATATTTCAAAGTGAATAAAAATTAATTATTTAAATAATAAATTTAATGGATAAATTAGAGGTGGGTTAACCCTAAAATAAGGAAAGTGGGAAAAGTGACCTAGAAGATGTTTTTAAGGAAGATACTTGGAGAGTATAAATAAGAGGCAAAGCTCTCTCATTTACGAACACACTTGAGAATATTGAATATCTATAGGTGTATGAGGTAACCAAAGGATATCTAAGCCGAATTTTAGAAGGAAGGTGAAGAATAGAAGGCCGGAATTCAAGGGAGGATAAATTCTTTTGATGATGCTTTCTAAGGTATGTTATTTACAGGTCATCTAACCACTTCCGCAAAAACTATTTTTCTAGAATGATTCAGGCTATGAAATTTCTATACCATTGAGGAAACATATCCAAGTATCTATGGTAAAAAAATTTGGCTTGTGGGTCGTTGTATTTTTGGAGTTACACTACATGGAAAATAGGGTTCGTGGCTAGTCTTGAAACTAGTCTAAAACGGGTGTTTCGGGTAAAAACGTCATAACTTATTCATAGCAGATCCAAATTTAGTAAGAAAAAATGTATTGGTTATATTATAGTCTGTAGTATATTGTGTAACATTTTTAGATTGAGTCAAGAAATATTCTGTGTGGGGCACGCTCTACAAGGTCGCTCTCTAGAATAAGCTAGAATTCAACAAGGTATGCCATTTTTTCTATAACTCCTTTTCTAAGAGGTTTCAAGTAGTGAAACCTGGAGGAATTGCATAAAACACACTGAAGAACATTATGTATCAGTTTCAGATCTTTATTCATTACAAGTACCTATTTATGATTATTTCAAGTTAGCGTTGTTGACTAATCCAAAACTAGTCATGTGAGACTAAAGAAAATTTTGATGAAAATGCTAGTCTCTTGTTGTTAAAGTTAAGGAAAGTTTGTAGGTATGTGATCATATACACCAAGTCTATTAAAGAGTTACAAATCATATTTGGATGATGAAATTGATGAAGGATTTTGGTTAAGGTACATGTTGGGTACATGGTTGAGACAAGTAGTTGATGAGTTGGCACATACATGAGGTGTATATTTGATGAGTTGGCACATACATGAGGTGTATAGTTAATGATGTTGGTACATATTGATGACTCATAGTTGATGAGTAGGTGACATGTGATTGGTACATACTTGGTACATGGTCGGATGCACTTATTTATGGTACAGGTTGATTACAGGTTGTTTGGTATAGGTTGGTGCATGGTTGATGCACTTGTTTATGGTACAGGTTGATTACAGGTTGAGGTATAGGTTGATTCATGGTTGATGCATGGTTCAGGTTTATTGGTCCAGGTTTACAGCGGTATATCTCACAGTGATAGTGTGGCAGTGGTTCCATCATTCTACTTCTACTTCAGGGCAGTTGGATGTGGCAAGGACAGGTGGTTGTAGCCACCTTTCGGTTGTAGTCAGAGAACATAGGGGGTTGTAGCCTCCTTCTAGTTGTAGCTATAGAATTGGGGATTTGGAGCTTCCCT
>SNQJ01S0000889.1:207374-238341 GCA_010110895.2 Picea sitchensis | reverse complement strand
ATATTTTATTAATTGAAGTTTATGTTGATGATATTATTTTTGGTAGTGATGATGACAGGTTAAGCCAGAAATTTGCAAAGGATATGCAGAATGAATTTGAAATTTCATTACTTGGAGAACTATCCTTCTTTCTGGGATTTCAGATACATCAAATCAACCAATTTTTTTTTATTTCTCAAACCAAGTATATTAGAGAAATGTTAAAGATGTTCGGAATGGAAGATTGCAAACCAGTTATCACTCCCATGTAAACCAGTTGCAAGTTAAGCAAAGATTATGATTCAAAGTCTACAGATCAGAGGAAATACATGTCAATGATTAGCAACCTACTATATGTGACAGCATCCAGACCATATCTAATGCAGGCAGTTGGACAGGTGGCACGATTTCAAGCAGCACCAAAGGAATCACATGTATTAGTAGTGAAGAGAACTTTCAGATATCTCAAAGGAATACAAGAGTTTGGATTATGGTATCCAAATGGAAAAGATCTATCTCTTATTGCCTACACAGATGCAGATTGGGCAGGTTGTATTGATGAACGACGAAGCACCAGTGGAGAAACATTCTACTTGGGTGAGTGTTTAGTATCATGGCTAAGAAAGAAACAATCATCTATATCTATATCTACAGCCAAGGCAGAGTATATTGCAGTAGCAACATGTTGTACACAAGTTATTTGGATGAAACAAACTTTGACAAATATACAGGTTGAGTATGATGAGCCCATTCCAATCTATTGTGATAATACAAGCGCCATCAGTATCTCAAAGAACCCGGTGATGCACTCCAAGACAAAGCACATTTCAATCAATTATAACTTTCTATAGGAACAAGTTGCAGAAAAGAACATCAAAGTTGAGTATGTGGGCACAAAAGAACAAGTGGCAGACATTTTTACAAAACCACTTCCACGAGAAGCCTTCGAGTATCTTCGCCAGAGACTTGGAGTTATTTCTACTCCAAAATGAATGCTTTTGAATGCTTATCTTATATGTCTTATATGTACACGAGGAAGCACCATAAAGAGGACATTTCAGTCAGGGGGAGCAGCCCCGGATGGAAAGATACCTTTGCCATTGATGACAAAGGGGGAGAGATTCATTAGATGCAAAGGACAAAGGCATGGTTTTAGGGGGAGCAATGGTCACATATATGCATAGGACATAGGCATGTTTCTAGGGGGAGTATGAGTGATATGACTTCAGTATTGCATGACATAATTTCAGTTTTTCATCAGAGTGTTTCCATAAATGCCAAAGGGGGAGATTGTTGATTAAGGTTGGTTGTCATTGATGTCAACCCTTGAAGAAAGCTCGGTAGCACAAAGGTTTGGGTAATGGACCCAATTTTTTTTTATGTAAATATGACTCATTATTGTCTTATCATGGTTGATAATAAGTAGAAATGCATGAACTCCAAAGTGGTCCCCTTATGGTGAAATCCCTCATGGGAAGACGCTTTATGGATTGAGTTATCCTAGAAGTATGGTTAGAGAACCCATGCTTATTTGTGGAATAATGAGATGAAGGTCAGTGAATTTTTCATTTAAACTATCCTAGATGGATAGTGTGTGTCATTCCATTTCCGGTGGTATCTAGACCATCACATAACTCCTCACAGTTAGAGAGTTATGGCCATGAGAAGTTGGAGAACTCGGGTTTGGGTAATGGACCCAAGTTTGTTTGATGGATAATGGTATGATTTTTGATAATTTTTCAGGTAATATTATTCTATATGGATAGTACATGTCATTCCATTTCTGGTGGTATGTGGAATGTCACATAACTCCTCAGGGTTTGAGAGTTATGGCCTAACGAAGTTGGAGGACCCTCATATGTCATCTAGAAGCCCCAAAAGGTCAAAGTAGTCAAAGTGGTTTAAGAGATTTTAGAAGGTAAATAATAAAGTGAAGTGATGAGTGTACTATAATTCAAAGTGAATGCAAATTAATTATTTAAATAATAAATTTAATGGAGATATTAGAAGTGGGTTAACCCTAAAATAAGGAAAGTGGGCAAAGTGACCTAGAAGATGTTTTTAAGGAAGCTACTTGGAGAGTATAAATAAGAGGCAATGCTCTCTCATTTAAGAACAAAATATTAAGCATATTGAATATATATACGTGTCTGAGGTAACTAAAGGATATCTAAGCTGAATTTTAGAAGGAAGGTGAAGAAAAGAAGGCTGGAATTCAAGGGAGGATAAATTATTTTGATTATGCTTTCTAAGGTATGTTATTTACAGGTCATCTCACCACTTTCGAAATAATTTTTTTTCTAGAATGATTCAGACCATGAAATTTCTATTCCATTGAGGAAACATATCCAAGTATCTGTGGTAAAAGATTCATCTTGTGGGTCATTGTAGTTTTGTAGTTACACTCCGTGGAAAATAGGGTTTGTGGCTAGTCCTGAAACTAGTCTAAAACATGTGTTTCAGGTAAAAAAGTCATAACTTATTCATAACATATCCAAATTCAGTAATACCAAATGTGTTGGTTAGAGTACATTCTGTAGTATTCTTTGTAACATTTTCAGATCTATTCAACAAATATTCTATGTGGGGCACGCTCTACAAGGTCGCTCTCTAGAATAAGCTAGAATTCAGCAAGGTATGTCATTTTTTATATAACTCATTTTCTGAGAGGTTGCAAGTAGTGACACCTAAAATAATTTCATAAAACACATTGAAGAACATTGTGTATCATTTTCAGATATTTATTCATTACAGGTACATATTTATGATTATTTCAAGTTAGGGTTGTTGACTAATCCAAAACTAGTCATGTGAGACTAAAGAAAAGTTTAATGAAAATGCTAGTCTTTTGTTCTTAAAGTTAAGGAAGGTTTGCAGGTATGTGATCATATACACCAGGTCTATTACAGAGTTACAAATCATATTTGGATGATGAAATTGATGAGGTCTTTTGGTTAAGGTACATGTTGGGTACATGGTTGAGACAAGTAGTTGATGAGTTGGCACATACATGAGGTGTATAGTTGATGAGGTTGGTACATATTGATGAGTCATAGTTTATGAGTAGGTGACACATTATTGGTACATACTTGGTACATGGTTGGATGCACTTGTTTATGGTACAGGTTGATTACAGGTTGTTTGGTACAGGTCGGTGCATGGTTGATGCACTTGTTTATGGTACAGGTTGATTACAGGTTGAGGTATAGGTTGATGCATGGTTGATGCATGGTTCAGTTTATTGGTACATGTTTACAGTGGTATATCTCACAGTGATAGTGTGACAGTGGTTCCATCATTCTACTTCTACTTTAGGGCAGTTGGACAGGGCAAGGACAGGTGGTTGTAGCCACCTTCCGGTCGTAGACAGAGAACATAGGGGGTTGTATCCAGAGAATTGGGGAGTTGGAGCTTCCCTCAGGTTGTAGCCTGAGAAACTGGGAGGTTGGAGCATCCTTCCAGTTGTAGCTGGAAAACAAAGGAATTTGGTGCTACCAATGAATGTAATTATTCAAGACATATAAGAAAAATCATTATGTGGTTTTCTCCCGCTTTGGGTTTCCACGTAAAACACTAGTGTAGTGTGTATGTGTATGATTGTTCATTTGTTAATTACTCATTATTGGATGATAATTATACATTGATATAACACTTGAATTATTTGGTTAAAAATGATTATAATTTCTCTATTATTGATTCACCCCCCCTTCTCAGTAATCCAACAGGAAGGCAACCATTGGTGGATCAGTTTCCTTGAAGAACAAGTCAAAGTTTGCAGCTCAAAGGGAAGGAAGGACGAATTATGCATTATCTCTCAAGACCATTCTTAGTGGAATCTCAAGCCCTATCAAAGAGAGCATGGGGCAATGCACTTCTTCCAAGGATATATGGCTAAATCTAGAGGAGACATACCAAAGAAAGAAGGAAGATATTGAAGAAAACTACATCAAGACAAATGAAGGCAAAGAATCATGTGATGATGGTGGCAAATAAAAAGATCTTAAAGACATTTCAAATTAAGGTAAAGAATATCCACAAACCCTTGATTGCAATAATTCAAAATTTGATGAAGTTGAATTTTTCTCTATAAGTGAAGAAGAAAATCTAGAAATAGTTTGTGTAGAGTTTGATGGTAGTTATCCTATGGAAAGAATAGAAGAAGAACTATCATAAATTCAAAAGAAAGTTGAAGAGGGTCTATATGAATATAGCAATGACCACTATTATATAGACTATAGCTATCTTTCGGATAACACTAAAAGGTTTCTTAAGAAGAGTCAAAGGCACATCTTGAAGTTAAAGGAAATGCTCAAAGAACAAGAAGAGAGTAATAAGACTCAATTAGATGAAAAGGAAGAAGATATCACAATACTAAAGAAAGAAAAAGAAGATAAGAAGGTAGATGATGAGATTAACAAAAGTTTTGAAATTATTGTTCATTTCAAGACCCAAATTGAAGAAGCCAAAAGGGTAGAGGAACTATTGAAGAATCAAGTAAATTAAAATGAAGAGTCATGTCATAAGCTAGATGTTGAAGTTGTTGATATTTGAAATAAAGTAGAAAAGTCAAACAAATTCTTGAATAGCTCACAAATCTTGAATGAGATCTTGGAAAGTCAAAGATCACCAAATGATAAATCAGGTCTTGGATACAAGGGAGAAGCTACACATGCTGAAGAAATCATCTCAAAGAAGCATGAGGTAAGTCCCTCACTCTCAAAGGATGAAGATAATGTTGCAATTCAACCATCTACACAATGGAAGGAAAATTTCAAAAGAACAAAGCAAGGAAAACATCAATAAGCCATCCTTACACCTCAAAGATGATGGACACCAAAGCAAAGGTATGAAAGTGTTTTTCATGGTCAATGTTATTCATGTAATGAATATGGTCACAAAGCTTTGGAATGTAGATCTTATGCAAGGAGAGATAATGGAAGATTTCATAACACCATAAGGTGTTGGAGATGTGATCAAGTAGGACACATTGTTGTTCACTCTCACAGGATGAGATGCTACAGTTGTAGTGGATTTGGACACAAATCCAAGGATTGTTGGAACAGGAGAAGAAATTCCATGATAAGGACTTCATATAGCATGACTAGAAGAAGGAATAAAGTAAGGAAGGGAGACATCTTTAAAAAAATGGAAGCTTAGAGATCAAGTTCTAGGAAGCAGGGACACCTTCAGAAGTGGGTGAAGAAGACTGAACAACTAGAGTAGAATGGAATCCTTAAGGAAAGCTCAAGTGAGTCATCTACTGAAGCATATGCGAGTGGCAATGCTAATAGTCGCGTACATATGCAATATGACCTTGAATAGGTCGTGTATATACATGATCTGTCTGTGCAACAGTCCACGTGTATGTGGTAAATCCTAGGGAAAAGGGCTATGCACATGGGTTGCATCTTGATGTGATGGTATAACTCTATGATGCAAGGTCTGACATAGTTTGTTGCAGGTTCTAACATTGTTTGTTGCAGGTTTTCATGATTACATATTGGATTATGTAATGTGATGATATAAAATGAAAGGCTATCTTGGATGCTTATTATTTGTTGTAGTGAATGGAGGATTGAGGTTTCTCTATTGGGGTACATGGTTGGTACATATTTGAGTTTCATTGATATAGCATGTTTTGATGCATGCATTTCACATATGGTTGGACTACATATTGGGATATGTAGTTGGTGATTTGATGAGGTGATCATGTTGTACATCATTGATACACTTCTAGCACATTGGTAGAGGCACCTACTAGTAGTTTGATTGGCACATTTTCTATGGATTTGGCATACATATATGAGGATTCATCTTGTTGTGGTATTGGTGCATGGTTGATGTACTTTCTTGGTACAAGTCGTGATACATGTTGATGTACATGTTTGGTACACTCATAGATGGTATATGTTTGGATGATAATACTTGGCTAAAAGTACACCATTGGTAGATGCACATGATTGGCACATTGGTAGATAGTCACATTTATGTGATTGATGATTATTGATGGGGAGAGATAGTCACATTGATGTGATTGATGATTATTGATGGGGAGAGATAGTCACATTGATGTGATTGATGACTATTAATGTAGAGCATGCCTTGTCTACATGTTGACATCAATGATTGGTGTTGAAATGTTGGTATTTCCATCAATGCCAAAGGGGGAGATTGTTGGATCATGTTGTCATTGATGCCAAAGGTTTAATTAATTGATATCAAAAGATTGATGGCGATAAATTGGTTGATGCCAACGGATGATTGAATGATGTCAAAGTTCAAAGGTTTGATGTATGTCTTATCATAGTATATTGATGAAGTATGAATCATAGTCATATGTTGTCATGATGCATAGATGAAGATGGATCAATGAGATGTCATTGATACATGATGCATAGATGGATCGATGGATCGATGTGTTTCATTGGTATATGATGCATTGTTGGATTGATGTAAAGATGAATCATTATTGTCTTATCATGGTTGATAAGGTGCACAAATGGATGAACTCCAAAGTGGTCCCCTTATGGTGAAATCCCTCACGGGAAGACGCTTTACGATTGAGTTATCCTAGAAGTATGGTTGGAGAACCTGTGCTCATATGTGGAATAATGAGATGAAGATCAATAAATTTGTTAGTGAAACTATCCTAGATGGATAATGCTTGTCATGCCATTTCCGGTGGTATGTGGAATGTCACATAAATCCTCATGGTTTGAGATTTATCGCCCTACGAAGATAAAGGACCCTCATATGTAGGCTTGAAGCCCCAAAAGGTCAAAGAAGTCAAAGAGCTTGAAAAGAAGAAATTATTATTTAAATGGTAAAGAAAAGTGACAAAGTCAAGGAGAAATATTTAAATGGAGAACTTTCTAATTATGGAAAGTGGTTAACCTTGAAATAGGTTAAGTGACCTGGAAATAGGTTAAGTGACCTAGAAATGGGTTAAGTGACCTAGAAATGGGTTAAGTGACCTAGAAGTGGTTTAAGTGACCTAGAATATGCTTCTAAGGAAGCTACTTGGAGAGTATAAATAAGAGGCAAGGGTCTCTTGTGAAATATATCTTTTGGATATCTCTTGTGTGCACCTCTTGAGCATGTGTTGAAGATCTATTCTAAGAGAGAGGAGATTTGGAGGATCTCATGGACGCATCAAAGTTTCAGCAAGTCTGAGATCATGATGGAAAAATTCTAGGAAGTTTAGAAACCCTAGTTTCTGAGGTATACGCAGGTTGCAGTGAGCCAGGGCACGTACATATGCAGGATGAATGAGGACAGGGCGCATACAGTGGATGAATTCATGAAGACTTGTGGTTGAGCTGATAACAAGCTCTTGAAGACTAAAGCAGGTTCCAGATCTTCATTCTATGGGCTCAGATCTGCCATAGAAATTCTGGTATGGTTACATTGTTGTCTTAATGGATACTTTTTCTTGTTGTGTAGTGAATGCTTAAGGCATTCCTGGTATGGTTGTTGTGATGTGGTTTGTGTTGGTTAATGGAGTAAGAAACAATCTTATGATTCAATACTGATATGATTGTTATAGTATATTGATTTCTTATACATGATGAGTAGAATTCACATTGTATGATTGAGAAGCATGAGTTAGTTGTTGGAGATCTTGGATGTGTTGTGACTGGTTATGGGTCAGATGGGACAGTGAAAGATAGAATAGAATGTGATTGAAGGTTGCAGAGGATCTGAGTTCATCTTGAAGAGAAAACCCTAAGAGCTCAGAAGTGATACGCAGGCTATAGTACAGACTGGCTGCGTACATACGTGAGTTGTACTACTGGTAGGGTGCATACATACGCGTGTTGCACTACCGAAAAGTTGTGTACCTGTTGACAAATCGATATTTGTTGAGGATTGTTGCCTCATCTCAGTTGGTGCTGAGGGTGTAAGTTGAGTCTTGCATTATAGAGTTGGTGGTCTTGTAGATTTGTACTCTATTCAGTTGTTGTTGATAAACCCAAGGATTGTAGTCCGTAATAAAAAGAAAATTGTTCATACATCTTGTGTTCTTTGTGTTCATTGTGGTGATGATATGTTGTTGATATGTTGTTGATATATGTTGTTAATGTATGTTCACATTTAACTGGTTATAAATGATAGCAATAAGTAATGAGTAAATGGTGATTGTTAACTAATGAGTTTTTTGAAAGGGAAGTTTTGAAAAAGAGCCCTACACTGTTCACCCCCCCCTCTCAGTGTAGTCGGTGTGTCCAACAACATGTGCATATTATTGATGTAATTTCCTCATTGCTTTAAATATCTAAAATACATACTAGAGCATCTAAAATATGTAGTATGCACCAATGCTTTGTGTTGGTATTTTGAGGCACCGACGTTTATTAGTATTTAGAGCACTAGTGTATTATAAACATAAGTACAATACTAGTGTGCTCTAGTTATTTAAGAACACCTTTAAAAAATGTTTGTTTGCCCATAATTTTTAGTTATAATGAAAACCTATTAAGAACTCCACCAAAACCTTTCCTACTAATAACAGAGGTTTTAGTGGAGTTTTTATTTTTTTTATTTTACCTAATCTTGTAACACTAAAAACCTCCACTAGAAGGTGTTTTCCTTGTAGTTAAATTTTATGAAAACTGAGTGTCCTTAAGGATTTCCCTCTCTTTCCATCTCTCTTCTTCCCCTTTTCCTTTCTTCATGTTTTCCCTCTTCCCTTTCCCTTTTCTTATTCCTTTATTTCCCCCCTTTTTTATTTGACTTATCCAATTTTCTTTGCAATGAAGAATGCAAAAACTCATGCCCTCTGCATACTACATGTCACACCATATCCCCTCATTTGCATGGAATTATCGTGCAAAATGAAAAACCTTCAATCCATGTGTCTTACCTTCTCCATACCACATCAATCAATTACCTCTACATGAATTTATTGTGCAAGTGTAATATGTAGAACCCTTAGACCATATAACTACCACCACTCCTACATGCCACATCAACCTCCTCCTTACAAGTTCCTTGCTCTACACCACATGAAGGATGCAAGATGTGCATCACCTTAATTATTCACAATCATTCTACCTCCACACAAGACTTAAGACCTCCCATTTCCTTGGCATTTCCATCACATTTATTTTTAAGTATTAATTGATGAGATGGCCAAACTCAATGGATATGGATTGATAATTTTTCTATCATATGCCTTGCTACTGAACCAAACTCATGCACATTTGTTTTTTAAGCTTGCATTTGAGTATACTCAAAGCTTGTATTTGCTAGAATAACTTATTTTCTTTGTTCATTAAGTAAATTTGCATGCTAATTTGAATGACGCTTGAATGAAATAGAATCTATGCAAATTTATCTTAAAGGTTCAATGGAGGGTTTAATGAAAATATTGATTTACACTCATTATTCTTATGACAAACTTACAATCTAGAGTAGCAATTATTGATATGTTCCTTTGTCCATTAATTGTGAGGCTAAAGAATTATTCATGTGCATATAAGTTTGATACCAAGGCTCAATGAGGAATAACTTGAAGTTCATTCCATTGATGAGTTTGATAAATTCTTAACCTAATGAACAATATATTACAAATTTTGACAAAGAGCTCGATGAGGGAGATGATGTTTTGTTTTTCTTTCACAATTCATTGTTGAAGCAATAAGGAACCATGCATTTGTATTTATAAATTAATAAAGGGCACAATGGAAAATTATTTGAGTTGGATGCCATAAATTTGGAACAAACACTATTTTTCAAAGCTTCACCAAGACATAAAAGAGTTGTTTTCCATTAAGAAATGAAGAAAGGATGTAATGTATTGCATACAACCAATGGAGGATTCATGGGAGGATTTCCTATAAAAAAACTTCTAGAGAGTTTAAGGGAGGAGAAGGATTCCAAGGGAAATGTTAAGCATGTCAATAAAAAAACTCATACCAAGCACAATTATATAAGAAAAGTTGATAATATAGTTTCAAGGGTCTCTTTTAAAGTGTCGAAGTATGGAAACATTGTTGGTTCCAACTTGTTATATGATATAGAAATCCTTGTCTAACCTTCACCCAATGTATAACCTTTGTTGGTCTTGGGTACTTTGTTGTCTCATTCAACTATTGAACATACTACTTGTTATCACAAAATCTAGCACTTGTGCAAATCTTTCACAAGATGCTTGACTAGTGTAACATATGGAAGTAATTGTCACTGCCACCTAGACTAGGGTTTTATATCACTTGAAAATGAGAAGGACTAGTGTTGTCTTGAATCCTTGGCTGAGAGAGATAAACTAGGGTTTTATATCACTTGAAAATGAGAAGGACTAGTGTTGCCTTGAATCCTTGGGCATATGGAGTCAATGCAACACCTTCAATGGAGGCCTAATGCAAGATAAGAATTGAAGATTAAAAACAATAGGATTGTACCATAATAATCCTAGGTTAATCTTCTGGGAAAACAAACCCCAAGGTTTATACAATCATAAATCCTAGTTTTCTTCCTACTTCTTCTAGAGTGTTTAGCAAGGAGACAAAGTGAATTAGGTTAAACCCTAGAATTTACATAATCATAAACTCTAGACTTTAACCAAGAATGAGACAAGGTTAGGGGGATGTATAATCATGATCCCTAACTTGACCTTGGATGCTTAAAAAAATTCAAGATGGACAACAAGGGAAGGGTATATACAATCTTAATCCTTCCTTGGGGTTTCTAACAAAAATAGTTCAAGGAAACAAGATAACATTCAACTATTAACCATATAATAAAGAATTCACCAAAATATACCAAGAACAAACACTTAAACTTGGAGAGAGCACTTACTATTCCAAGTCGATATGCATGAGGAAACCCTAGTTTCATGAAAATCCACCAAAACAAGAGAAAGCATCCACAATATCACTCCAAAAGTCCACATAAGAGCTCCATGATGAGAAAAGAACATAAGAAGACACATAGTAATGGTTATCCACATGTGTGAGTTGTGTTTTGACAAATGAGGAGTGCTAGCCTCTTTATATAAGGAAACCCTGGCGTTATAAACCCTAAAAAGCCCCCAAAACATAAAATATCCATGACACAAGTTGGATAGGTCATTGCTAACCCCCAAAATAGCCTCAATCATAAAAATATAAAAAAGATACATTAAAAATCCCCCTAAAAAAGGTGACACGTGTGGTGTAGAAACCTCCAAAGGCCATGATGTCATGTTATAAAGGTGAAAAGGTGCCTCTAAAGGCCATGTCATCATGCTCTAAAGGTGAAAAGGTACCTCCAAAGGCCACGTCCCTCCATGAAAAGGTGCAATCATAATCAAAGGTCGCATCTCTCACCCCAAGGGTTATGTCACATCATCATCTAGTGCCAACTCATCATCAAGAAGGATCATCCCATGCTAGGTTGGTTCAACTGGCATCCAAGCATGATGTCATCATCATATGTGCAACATCCAAGTGATAAGAGGTGATTTCATATGTGAAGAGGGATCCATAACCTCTCCAAAGAGGTGTGTTATCATCTCCAAGTGCCACATCATCTAATCAAACCCTAATATGCTCAAGGGTGCTTTGTCCAGCCTGTGAGCATCCTTCCCATATGATGACCAATATGGACATAACTTCAATGTCTAAGATCATATGTCCATCATCCAAGGTCCAAGAGGTATGAGAAGGTGTCTCAGGGTATGCCAAATCATCATATGGACCAACGACCTGCATTAAGTATGCAATGTCCTCTGAATGGTGCACAATGTCCTGGGTGTCATCATGAAAACATCCTCTAAAGGACCATGTCAAGTTTTATCATGACCAAACTAGGCCCATAGAATCAGGTAGAACCAACAACTATAAGATACCATAGCCATTAGAAACATACAAATTAAAACATCACTTAATACAAAAGCCACATAAGTAATTCACATTAGGTATCTTCTTCAAACTTCACATTAGCTCAACATTTTATGCAATTTGACAAGTTTAAGTATGCGAGGACCATCAAAAGACTCTATTAGGTGTGTCAGTACATAAGTAGAGGGATATTTTCCAAGAAATATATCAAAGTGAAAGTATAGTGAATGAAACAGTTGGGGTTACTTTATGGTGATGGAGTCACTAACATGCAAGGTATTGTTTTTGGTCCATCTCCATGAGCGCCTTTGTAGAGGGAGCACTTTCTACTTGAGACACCCTTTCCTCAACAATGTGTGTATTACAAACCCCTTTTCTTTCTTTTTGATATTATTTTTATGCATTGCAAGTCCCCTTTTCAGGTTTCAACCACTTTATTCTTTCTTTTATTTTCTTACTTCTAATTGATATGCATTTAGTGCATTAGTACTAGGGGTGATCACCTCATAGTGAGGGGCTAGAGATCAAGGCTCAAGATAACCTTTGGATTTTGACTTGGTCATTATTATCCCGTCATTTATTCTTTATTTTATAACATGCTTTCTTTTTCTTATTCATTGTTTTCTAGCAGCTATGTCAACCTTGGCATTCTATCCCTTCTTTTCATAGGAGAATGAACCATAGGCATTTTTTATGTACATGTAACAACCATTACTAAAGTTTAGTACAACATGGAAGGCACCATGATGAAAATTATAAAGTATGGGGGGTGGGGGAGCGATACATTACCCCTATCAAAGCCTCCCAATAGTAGCCCTGTTCCCCAAGGGTGACAATAATGGACTAGGACACAAATGATGGCCACCAAGGTGAAATAAGGAAAAAAGCATAACTTCCAAGATTATGGTTCATTGTCCGACTTCAACCCATTATCCTCACCTAAATTCCTATTTCATTAAATATGACACTTTATATGAAACAGTGACTAGTGTACCTCATTTGTGTTGGACCACCATCATCATATTGACAAAGCAAATGAAGTGCAGTGAGTTGAGTTGGATGAGGGGGGAGGCATATGAGGGGATTTTGTATATGGATAATATTGAAAATCATCATCATGGTAAATATCTTCATTGTAGGCCATGAAACATGATCTCCTCTAGCTACCCCTAGGTAGGAGGGGGTAACACTACCTTACTCTTACTGACTCTGCTTTGTAGGATCTAGATTTAAGAGTAGAATTTATGATATCCTTGGAAAATTTTGGAAATGAAATCAATAGACCAACAAACAAGCTTGAGGTCAAAAGAATCATAGTGCATATTATGAAATCATTAACAAGCCATCTTGGGGCATCATTGAGTCTGATTGTGGATGATTCATTTCAAATTCTATTTTAGATGGTTGACACACCATGTAGAAATTTGGTTTCCTATTGGTCAATGGAAATGCAATTATGACAAAATAAATTCATGCATGCAATCCACTTAAAGTAATCTTAATGGAAGTGAAGGATTTTAAGACAAGACCTGAGATAATTCTTTTATAATTGGAATAATTGAATTGATACTTGAGTGTGTAGAGTTTTCGTACATATAAGAATTTGTGGGAGTGAGGCTTGGGGATGATATAAAAAAATTCCATGGCCATTATTGTCTCGTTCAGTTTGGATTGGCACTACCCAACTCTTAGCAAAATTAGATTGCACAATCAATCTTAAATCATTTAGGGAGACACATAATTACCTCATCATTTGGTTCTATTGTTTTACATCATATGAAAAAGAATCAAGATGATACTAGTCCATATGATTTTCATCCAAACCTTCTTCCATCATTAACCTGATTGCTTGATGTCCTTGTAAATTTGGTTCTTACAGGTCTTGAAGAAAGTGTTGTATCATTGGAAGGCAAATAGAAGGAAGTACTCACTGAAGGAATAACATGAGAAGATCTAAGCAATGCTTCCATTGAAATGCAAGTCTCCCAATTTTATAAAGGAAGAAAGAATAATTGTGAAAGTTTTGATCTTGAACTAGATTATACTACATAAAGAAAACAAGTTAAGTTTCTACCCAAAGCCATTGGACATACACTTAGCATGTATTCACATAGAGGCAAATTTGATTTTATTGTAAGTCTCATCTTGAGTGAGAAGAATTTATAATCATAAAACAAATTAATTAAATATTATTCTCATGGTCAACATGAGGAGAAAGACACAAATGTGTAAGGCTTGAGATCCCATGTAGCTAAGAGTACAGAAACTAGGACATGATTCATATGAAAAAATTATAAATAGAACCATTGCGGTGATGCAAAGGGTTTTCTTTTGGAATTGTAAGATATATTGAGATGTTGATAGAAATATTAGTTTTTGTTCTTATACTCTTGCAAGCTCGAACTGGTTGTAGACTATTCTCACCATTACTAGTTTTCTTGAAGTTGGTAGGTATGGATGTTGCAATTTTTAGACTACTCTCATGCTTGTAATGTCTATTCTTACTTATCTTATCCAACACTAACAAAATGGTGTGAAGCATGTATCTCTCATTGACTTGTAGGATATTCTCTATTTTTAGAGCCACGTTGGGTTTGTGCAAGCTATAGTTGGTGGACTATTCCCCCTATTGTTTATATTTCTCAATTTTTTTCATGTCAATCAGTTCTTAACACTCCTAAATAGGATTATATTAGTTGCAATGTACATTTTCATTCATAGCTGCATTTAATTTAATTCATAAACCCAACTTATGGTAGTTGGGACATAATTGAAAGGTTTGCCATGTTCAATGAAGTAAGGTCTAATTGGGCCCTTTCATTGGGTGAACCTCTTTGATTGACAATGAACATTTGCTTGCGTCAACATATTCTAGAATAGTGTTCAACACATACGGGAAGTGTTGATTAGATTCATTCCAATTTTGGTCTTCTTCAACCATAGTTTCAAGATGTGGGAAGCAAAGTGCACACCATTGAGGGAAATGACCACTACAATTAACCATGTAGGTCAATGTTGCAACATACAACATGTTTTAGGCAATAGAACCATCAGTGTGGATGGTATAGCCCTAAACTAGATTATATTAGAACATAACACATTTTAGTGCTCATTAAACCATTTTAGTATATGTCATAAACACAGCCATAGCATAACATCGTTAATCGAATACGTTTGTTAAAGAACAACAACAAGTAAGTTATTATGCTAACTCATATGCAAGAAACCCAAATAGATGGATGAAAAAAAGATATGTATGGAGCCTCTATGATTGACAATGAACATTTGACTGCGTCAATAGGTTCTATATTAGTGTTCAACACATAGAGGAAGTGTTGATTAGCTTCATCCCAATTTTGATGTTGTTCAACCATAGTTTCAAGATGTGGGGAGAAAAGTGCACACTATTGAGGGCAATGACCACTATAATTAACCATGTATGTCAATGTTGCAACATACATTATGTTTTAAGCAATAGAACCATCAGTGTCGATGGTATATCCCTAAACTATAGTATATTAAAATATAACACATCTTAGCGCACATTAAAACATTTCAGTATATGTCATAAACACAACCATAGCATAACATTGTTAATCAAATATGCTTGCTAATGAAGAACAACAAGTAAGTTATTATGCTAACTCAGATATGCAAGAAATCCAAATAGATTCATGTCAAATAGATATGTATGGATATAAGCAAGTCAACAAAGATTTTATTGTAGATATGTGACAATATTATATAAGGCTTTCACTCAATAACCCTTAGCTACACAATCACAATTGCAACATGTGATCATCAATACAAAATCACACAATTTGGGTTCATAGGTTAGCCTCGAAATTTATATAAATACAATAAATCATTCTATAATGATGTGTGGAACAAACACAAATACATTAAACCACCTAAGGAATACATAATTGAAGGGTATGGGAAGATTTAAATCTAAGAACATATATTTTTTCAATAGGGGCATCATCGACTAGATGTCTTTTATATAGTGAATAAAGAACATGGGAATAAATTTTATATTTATATCCACTAGTTACCTCAATCATTATGCTGAAGTCGTTCTTTTAAGGGGATGGTTCCCCTCAGACTTTTGTCGTCTGTCCAAAGCCACTTGAAAGCTAAAACATGTCATCTGTTCAAAACCACTTAAATTTTGACACGTTTAATTTGAAATTTATCTATATCCTATCCTCTTCCATATGTTATATGTGCACCACATGTTAAACTAATAACTTGTAATGATCCCAAGCCATTATGCAAGGATCATCACTTGTTTTGGTGTCTTTTAAACTTTTTTCTGGTTGTGGTATTTCGCCAAACAGTTTTTTGATCTATTTGTTTAGATGTGTTTATATGTGTGTATACATCAAATAACAGAAAGAGATAACCACGGAACATACCTCAACCATATGCAATAAGATAGAAAAGCCAAAACATCTCAAATCTTCTTTATTCATAAAATAGAGAAACCTGCTACAATGAAGATGTTGATCTAGAATACTCAATAGATGGCCAAGAATATAGACAATAGATAAGAGCTACTAAAAAATTCTCCCGCTAATACAAAAGATGCCTCCAAAGGATGAATAAGAAATGAAGATCAATACAAGCAGATTTGAATGCCAAACTCTCTAGCTGAAGAATGCCACGCTCCAATAGAAGGTTGAAACCCTCAATAACTTGGCCCTGCTGCCAAAAGTGTCCAATCACCCTAAGAAATATTCCAATTGATAGATCGGGTGATTGTAAGAACAACCCAGGTGCCCGAATCTCCAAGACCCCTCTCAATCTCTGTAGATCTGAAATTCCCCACTGAATGGTGCACCCCACTGGATGATTGAAGCCCTAGATAATTCGGCCCTACTGAAGGAGGCCTACAAATGATCTGAAACTCTTTAGAAATATATATCGGGACACTGCAAGTCACTAGGTGAAGTCTCAGGGTCAGATCTGAAGTGTAACCCCTCCAAACGGACTAGATCTGAATCTCAAAAACGCCCTCCTTCTCTTCAATTCGCCCCATTGCGCAAGAAATAATCTGACTTCCATTTATAGAAATAATCCCAGGCCATGAACTATCTCGAGCCTAGATCCCGATGTCAAGGCCACATGGCCATTGCATTATTCGAGGATCCTCAGCGGCCCTTCAATCCTCTAGCGAATCTCAGATGGGTACCCCCTTGTTGGAAACCCCCAGTGGTGTGCCCCACATCCTCTTCTTGTGCATGTGGTTGTGTAGAACCCTCATGGCAGTGTAGATCTGACTAGAATGGTGTAGGAGAGTATTTCACATCCTCCGATTGCAAGCTTGGACAAGCTAGGTGGAATCTTTCCATAGCCCCAAGATCATCCTCCAAGGTTTGTTAAGTCAAAACCCTCGAAACCCCCAAAGGATGGGTTCATTAGCTAGAAGGATATCAAATGAAAGAGCATGCATGGAAGAGAAGGAGGCCCTTGCCTTTCCTTTATGCTTTTTGGCTCACCTTGTCCCTCCCAAGAGTGACTTTATTTTGTGTATTTTATTTAATTAATTAAATCCACTTTAATTAGTCAATTAACCTTTTACCTTTGAAAGGCTCCTTATATCTCCTTGTGGCTACGGCCACTGAAAGTCACTTCTATGCATCCCATCCTATAGTGTTGCTCCTCCAGAATCCAATGAGCTATTACAGGAGGAGTTCCTCTAAATGAATGTGCCCAAAATGACCTCTTAGGTGAATTCCATTAACTTATGGCTCAAAATAGTCAAAATCCTTAAAATCATTAAGGTCTGTAGAGCCAAAGCCGAGCTGTGCGGAATGGCTCATAAATGATGGAATATGATCATCAATTGCAAGATGGACCCCAATGCCTCTCAAATACCACTATAATCGCTCTAGCATCCATGCAGTGCCTTTCTGGTCATCATAAAATCCTAATACTGTGATGATGTCCCAAAGTGGGGACATTAGGATCCTCTGCTAGAGGAGATTGCTTGTCCCTCAAGCAATGCAGAATCCAGTAAAATGCAAGGATCCCATGTCCACCTACTGGGATACATGAGTAGAGACTCCATCAATGATGAACAATGGCACCTCCACCCCTGGATCTACATGGGAGAGTGAAGCAATACTCTGTGAAGAGCAGGTCTTGGAGATATCAACCACAGCAGACCTCACACCTCACCCATGGCCTCATCTGAAATACATCCTCCAAATATCTACGAGATCCCACATGCAGCCTCCATCAAGCTGCACATGATGATGCAGGAATGAGGAGTACTACAAGATCCTGCATGTAGAGGCGCACCCTCAGCCATGCTAAATGGAAAGTTAGAATAACTCCCCCCTGCAATGGTCCACTCTCCCATGTCGGTCAATGAACTAATCAATCCTGTAATCCACAGGTCCCATGCTAACCTTTGTTGAATATCCTCCTAGCGGCTTCTTTGCACTCTCATCCCACAGATTATGCTGTCCCACACATGCCTCTGAGGATCCCTCCTGTCCAGGATCCTCAAGATGAGGAAAATACACCAGCCATCAGACTTTCTTTTGACTATCATAGACACCTCTGTGAAAGGAAATTACTGTCAAGCGTCTCCATGCCCTATCACTTGATGATCAAGGAGAGGAGAAAGGTCTAGCCCCCATAACAAGTACACAGTGACCCACTCAAACCAACTAGGTGGAGTGTGCTGGCTCTCTGAATTGCCACTTTGGAATTACGTCATGTAGTGGGAAACATCCACCTTCAACAAAATTGAACTCCCGGATCCAGGAAACAGAGTTTATCCTTCCGATCTAAGCTAGATTCTCAATGTGGGCTAATCGCTGTGAAGCCCTTTGCACTCATCTGTCATCACGAAGGTCTATGATGCTCACCATCACACCAAGTCTCAACTGTCTGTATAACACGGTCCACCTATGACCTTTTGTATGCCATAAAAGTACTCTTATCATATAGTATCGGCCTACTCACTCTCCATCCCCCCAGCCATGGCCTATCCCCCCTCACGTTGTTGTCTATGATAAAAGTATCAGGATAGGCTAATAGAAACATCTATAGCTGATTGTAGGAATGGGAGGTGTCACATGTTTTGGTCAATCCTAATGATTTGACCATAATATCGTCCATCGGTATCCATGAAGATGCTCTCCCATGGTCATCCATAGGGTCCCAACCATCCATTCTAACTTGAGGGAAGTAACCCCTCCGTGTGGTGTTGGCCTCCATCTCCTCATCCTACCTGCATGCAAGCTGCGAAATGGGTGAAGGTGATCTCCATGACGCTATGTGGCTGCAGGAGGGAGTGATATCACGCGCACTCCTCTGAGTGTGTCTCCCCTCACAAGAGCCTACCCCTTTAGATACCACCAGCATCTCTGCATGAGTTATCACTCATCCGCGGTATGCTCACATGTACTCATGTCATCTCTCTGAAACTCATGTTGCATCGAGGATCCACGGAAATGCGAAATTTCAGATCAATCTATATAATAGATCAACCCATTCCCCGAGACACAAAATTGCAGTGTCCCCCCTTGGTACGTTGCTCCTCTACTATCATCAGCATCCTCACATCAATGCGACATTTTGTCTGACCACAGAGACATGATGGATCAGTGAATCTCCTGAGAGACTCATCTGATCTGAACTCACGATTCTTGAGGGGGCAATCACATTGTGGCCTCTCAAGAATCCCAGTGCTCTCAAATCCCTAACTAAGTCGGGTCCATCTCCAACTCCTGCTGCCTCAAGGCTCAGTGATACATCCCACCAGCCCTGGGTGACCCATCCCACATGCATCAGCAAAGCCATTGAGTCGGTGTCATCTAGGATACTCTCTCTCAAAGAAAGTGTAGAAATCATCCATGGAAGGAATCCTCCATATAGAGCTACCACTGTGCCTTGATGCTCTCCAATGTGTGTTCCATCCAGCGCATGCATCATCAATCACGTCTAGTGGCTTCCACTGATCCATAGCCCTCCACTAGCTCCCATTTTGTGTTGCTAAGTGGTGTGAGCTCACGATTATAGTCATGTTGGGAGCCCTGTTTTTCCTTTGCTAATGCCATCCTTCTTAGCTACTCTTAGGAGATAAAAGAGTGATCAAATTGCCCTCGCATCTACTATGCTAGGTACTCTGTATGCACAACATCCCATCACTAGATGCCATTTTCCCCTGACTCACACTGTATCCTACATGAGCAGTTGTATCCTCATGTACACTCAACTGCTGCTATCATGCACTGGATCCATATAGTTATCCAAACGGGTGCTCGTCATCTGAGAAATTTGCTAAAGGGGTGCATCCCTCATCCATGCCATTCTGATCTGGAAGTAAGTGCTCCATCCACATGATACTCACCATGGTCTGTGCTCAACCAATGCGGTCTCCAATGGCAGCTCCATCTCCTCTTTGGATGATGCATGAGTCCAGCTCCTGTCACGTCCTATACTTCCTCCTGGATATGTGGGTCTATTTGTCCATGGTGTGCATCCCTCACTAGGCTCATCCATCATACACGACGTGCCACCTAATCTCCTCATGACATGAAATCTCACGGTGTAATACGAGCAAGGTGACATATGTATCATGGCCCCTATGGGAGCTCATCATCTCTAGGTGATAGCAAATTGTAGATCACTAGTGTACCCACTTTGATGGGAGTATGAATTCTCAGCACACCTATGCGATATGTCTGTTGGAAATCACCGAGTGCTATAATCCACTGTCCATCCAGTGCCTATCCACTACACAAGGGTCATCATCCTCCCTCCATTGAGCTAAGTATCATCAACATCTAAGGCAAGGAGTCCTATCACTAAGCCCTATCAGAAGAGTCATTATCACGTCATCCGGTACTCGGATAAGCATCAATCGATCCATCCCCACATGCCTCATCGTGACTATCCTCATTACCTCAGCAATGTAGCTGCACACACCCCTACACCTACTTAGTCGAGGTTCCCAAGAGACCTTGGCTATGTAACATTGTAGCCTCCTAATGGGTGTAGAGGGTTTCCTGGCTTTTCCCTCCTATTTGGGCATGGGAGTTCCAGCCAAAGGAACTACTTCCATTTCCATATCCTTGTGAGCCAGCACAATCTTCTTTTTTGTTCCAACTAGGATTTTTATAGGATGAACCAGCACAGATATTATGAGCCCTTTGAAATTATTGATGGTTTTACATTCCCTTTCACACTCCTCAGTATTTGACTCTTCCCATGTAGTATAACTGCCTAATCCTTGGCGTTTGGTAAGAATCAGAGCTTAGATACCACTATAATGATCCCAAGCCATTTTTTTTTTTTTTTTTTTTTTTTTTTTTTTTAAACTTTTTTCTGGTTGTAGTATTTCATCAATGAGTTTAGCAGTCTATTTGTTTAGATGTTTTTATATGTATGTATGCAGCAAATAGCGAGAGAAAGGAGACCGCCATCGTTATGCCTCAACCATATCTGAGTAAACTAGACAAAATAGAAACATCCTCGTCTTCTTTATTCATAAGGCCAGAGAAACTGCTACAATGAAGATGCTAATCTGGAATGCTCAATAGATGAAAGCCAAGGAAGATAGACAATAGATAAGAGCTACTGCAAAATGCTCACCTTCAAAGCCTGAAGATGCCTCCAAAGGATGAATAGAGTAGAGAGATCAATGCAAGCGGTCGGATACCCAGACTCTCAGTACAGGAAGGTGCACTCCAATGGAAGGTTTGAGAGCCCTCAATCCTTGGCCCTGCTTGCAAAGAGTGTCCAATCACCCTAAGAGGAAATATACTTAGGCTGATAGATCAGGTGATTGTAAGAACAACCCGGGTGCCCAGTCCCAAGGACCCCTCTCAATCACAGTAGACTGAGAATTCCCCTTTGAATGGTGCATGCCTTTGGATGATTGGGGCTAGATTAATTCGGCCCCTGCAGAGGAGGCCTCCGATGCTTCTAAGAACTCTCTAGAATATAGATCCAGGGTTCTTTTTGAAGTCACTAGGTGAAGTCTAGAGTCCGGATCACGAGATGTAACCTCAAATGGACTAGATCTAGATCTTAAAAGCGCCCTCCTTCTCTTCAATTATTTATTTGTCAGAAATGTCAGGCAATGTAAGAACTATCTCATAAAGCACTTTAGATCAGTGTAAGGCCTGTAATGCGAGCCAGGTAGTGAGATCCTCGAATACACTTGTAATCTCCACCACAATGAATCTCTCTCAAAGAGATGGTGCACCCCGCCAGTTGGGAACCCAGGTAAATTAGCATGTCTCCTCTTCTTGTGCATGTGGTTGTGTAGAACCTCCTGTGGCAGTGTAGATCTGACTAGAATGGTGTAGGAGAGTATTGCATCTCCAAGACCAATCTTGGTACAAGCTAGGTGGAATCTTTCCTGTTAAGATCGTCCTCTAGGGTTTGTTAAGTCAAAGACCTCAAAACCAGGATGGAGCTCACTATTCAAAGCTAGATATCAAAGTGATAAACATACATGAATGAATGAGAGGCCCTTGCCTTTCCTTTATACTTTTGGCTCACCTTGTCCCTCCAAAGTGACTTTCATTTTATTAATATTTAATTAATTAATTAAATCACTTTAATTAATTAATTAACCTTTTACCTTTCAGAGAAATAATATCTCTCCTTGTGGCAAGCTGCAGTCAACTTTGAGATTCCTTCTACTCATCCCATCATGGTGTTTCTCCTCCATGGCCAAGGCTAATAGCCACCTTTGGGAGGTTCCTCCCAAGTAATGTGCCCCAAATGGCCCATCTTGATTGAATTCCATTGACTTATAGCTCAGATAGTCAAGATCATGAAGTGGATACCATGAGCCAAAGGAAACACAGCAGATGAGCTCATATTGATGGAATATGATCATCAATAAAATATTGACCCCACAATGCCTCTCAAAAGCTCAAAATAGTCAAAATCATGGAAATCGTCGGAATGCAACGAAACCAAAGCCAACCTGTGCGGAATGGCTCATAATGATGGAATATGATCATCAATGCAAGTTGGACCCCACAATGCCTCTCAAATACCCCTGTACTCACTTTAACATCCATCTGGCTACTCTGGTCATCATAAATCTCTGCCCTGTGATGATGTTCCAAAGTGGGGACATTACATAACCACCCTGCAACTTTTGTTGAGATTTGTAACTCACGACTCTCAAGGGTTATGCAAAGTCGGGGACAACATGGGTATTTTTCATTTCATTTCATCTCACTTCACTTCGCTTGGATGGAAATCTGAACTTCATGGATGGCCAAATTTTTGTTTGATGGAGGAAAGAATGGTGGATTCATCTCACTTTGTTGGGGATTGAACTCTAAATCTCATGAAGAGTTAGACTCTTGTTTTCTGGAGGAAAAAATGGTGGATTCAGCTCGCAACACAATAACTATGGTTTGAGATCCTGAGTGAGTCTCTAGTGGCTCTATACATGAAAGAAGCAATAAGGTGAGAGGTTTTATTGGGTTTGCATGTGACCATGGCGATTTGTAGTTGTTTATGGTACTCAACTGGTACTTCAATTTCTTAAAACATAAGTTGGTAATATTCAATTCAAAGGATTGCATTTTTCATAATTTCGATTATAGATTCTCGATCATCTGTTCGGCTTCAATGTCAAGATTGTATTACAATTTTTTCTAATTTTATGGAATGTTTTGTTTGTTTTTTGTTTTTTAGAGGAAGATTTGAATGCTTCGATAGTGTTTTGGAGGTGAGAGGAGATATTTTTGTGTTTTTAATTGCCAAAATTCTTGTTTTGCATTGATCGTCTTAGTATTTTGTCTCATCATGGCTCTCATACCTTCCTGATTAGGATTTTAGCATCGATGCCCTATTTTTATCAGCAAATGTCGGTAATATTTTTTGAGGATTTTCTTATTAGTCTTATGCATCTCTGGTCTTAAGTGACTGCTTTGTAGAAGTTACTATTTAAATAAAATATTCATCAATTTGTTTGTGCTTGTTGATTCTTTAAACTTTGTCTACCTTACTGTCATTTTCCCATCACAATAGAGAGATTTATATCGAATCCCAATCAAGATAAATTTTTTATAAGATAAAGATATGAAACGAAAAATTTACCTCTTTTAGTTTCTATCTTTTGTTATTTTTCTTGTGTTAAGGAAGATCGTTAGATAATTTTTCTTTTCAATGTTTACCTTCCTGTCATTTTTCCACCATAGTAGAGAGTTTTATGTCAAATCATGGGATAAAATCGCTACAAGGTAGGAACTTAAAACAAAAAAGTTACCTCTTTTGGTTTCTATCTTTTATTCATTTTATCCCATGTTAAGGAAGATCAAATTTTCCTTTTTAATCTCACCTCATGCTAGATTTTCTCATCCTCTTACACATCTATAGTTGTAAGCATTCTCTTTTTAGGTGTTGCTATTTCAAATAAAATTTTGAAAATTTGCTTGTACTTGTCAGTTCTTTAAACTTTGTCTACCTTACTGTCATTTGTCATTTTTCTAGCACAGTAAAGTCGAATAGTTGTTTGGATAAACTAGCTATAAGGTAGCCAAAGGGATTAAGCTCAAATGGTTGTTGCCAATGTTGTTGGGCATTTAGGTAGTTATGTTCTAGCGGGATCCCCAGTGAGGCACACTAATCTAAGCCAATGGGTTTACTAGGGATGTCGTCCATGAATATAGGAAAGGACCCCTTCCATTTATTTTTGTGGTTTTCCTTGAAAACAATTTCTATCTATAAGGTAGACATTTAAATAGAAACTACCTGTGTCTTTTAGTTTATCTCTTATATCATGTTATCGTGTGTCAAGGAAGATCGTCAGATAATTTTCCTTTTTATTGAATACCTCGCGGCCCTAGTTGATTCTTAAAAATGTGCTTGCAAATTTGCTTCTGTAATTTTAACTATATTGTTGTTTTAGCTCCTTTAAGGTTATTCTCAATATTGTGTTGGCCAATTTCTCTTTCCAATGCTCTCCCTTTTACTTTTTGTTACGTTGTTTTCCATTGAAAATTGTGAAAGGAAGGTTCCCAATTCCTATAAAATAGAAGATCAAACAATGATCCACTTTCCCTGTAAAATATATTAAATCAAAAATATGTTGAGGGAAAATCCCAAGCAATCCCAAGTACACAAAAACCTAAATATTAAAGGTGGGGAATTTGGATTTTATTTGGGAGAACAAAGGCCCTCTAATCTTGAGTTAAAAGATCCTTAAAATAAGGCTTTGAGCAACCATTTCGGAGATACATTCAATGAGAATCTTTAGCTTATTTTGATACTAGAGGCAGGGACATGCATTTAAGTCAAGTTATATATACATTTGAGCACAATAGGAAGAGCATTTTGATGAACAATTTCATGTGAACATTTCTTTCATTCAAATAATTCGATGCCCAAAAAAAATTCACATGAAATTGTATGAATGAAAGAAATTTTATTTCCAATTTATAGTTACTATGTGGATAATTTTATTTCCAATTTATAATTACTATGTGGGTATGGTCAATTTTATAGTTACTGTGGATATGGTCAATTTATAACATTGTGTGGATATGGTCAATTTATAGTTACTATGTGGATATGGTCAATTTTATAGTTAATTTTATAGTTACTGTGGATATGGTCAATTTATAACACTGTGTGGATATGGTCAATTTATAGTTACTATGTGGATATGGTCAATTTTATAGTTACTGTAGATATGATCAATTTATAGCACTGTGCGGATATGGTCAATTTATAGTTACTATGTGGATAGCAACTTCAATGTAGTAATTTTGCAAAGGGGAATTTTGGAGGTACCTCCTCCCACTCTTAAACTTCCCTTCATGTTTTCATGTTCTGGAAATTCCAGAATTCTTTTATGGAATATTAGAGGAAATCCCTCTTTTTCAAATAGAGCTTTAGAAATAAGAAAAATAATAAGAGCTTGAAATTAAGATATTGTAGTGTTAACATAATGTCATTTAAAGGAATCCGAAATGAAAAGGGTAGCTAAACAGGTATGGAATAAGACATCTTTTTTAGTTTCTTCATATAATACCACCTTAAGGGGATTCTTTGTAATGTTGAAGGAATTGGGTGTCTTGTCATTTTTTCAGGTGTGTAGAGAATTCTCTATTCACTCGTTGGATTACTTTATTTTAAATTCAGGTCATTTTATAGTTACTATGTGGATATGGTCAATTTATAGTTACATTGTTATTGGATGTTGTGCCACTATCTCCAAAAAAACGATGTACTTTCACTCTTAACTATATAATTTGTTAAGTGACCTTAACTTATTTTGGAGATTGTAATAATTGCCAATAAATAGGAATTTTGAGAAGTAGTGGACGTAAAAAATTAGTGGTAAATGCTATATTGGAGGAAGGTTATATTATGAGGCTTTATTCTCTCACATTCCTCTTGGATTTTCTCACCTCGATCTATAGGCCACTGCCCATGTGGCCTTGTCTTCTCACACCCCTCTTGACATTGCTGACCTCGGTCTCTAAGTCACTACTCATGGCACCTTATCCTCTCACATCCCCTTGGCTTCGCTCACCTTGTTGTTTAAGTGAGGTGCCACAACTAGAAATAAACATGATATATTCATACTAAAAGAATTCTACCATTCTTTATAGCTTGTCATGCACAATCAAATCCCTAATAGAGTAAAAAGAAAAACCAAAGGCTATAGAGTGCTCTTTGATTTATACAACTAATTAAAGGACAGTGATGTGTTATGGAGGTTTTATGATTTCAAATCATTGCAGGAGTTCAAAGCATTGGAGCATTATCCTTAAATGTTTACAGGGAAGACAAATGTGCCAAAAGCTTGTTGAATGGTTTTTTTTTCTTTGAGATGGGGCAAATCGATATTTGAATATAACAATGAGCACCTAGCACATGTACTTATGGGGAATACCTTTTTTGAATTTTTGTTCAATGTGGCCTATCAATATCATATGACCCAATATTTTTCGGCCTCTAATTGAATTATGCCAATTACTTGTAAAAATATCCAAATATGTACCAATGACTTTCAATTCCCTCCTAATCCATTAGTTCTCAAGAGATTCCCTTTATATATCACCACCTCTCCATCAAGTCCTCCCACTGTATATCCATTAAGGAACGACTAACCATTTGAAACTTCCTTTTGTTTGGTACTAAAAACATGACTAACATCCACATACAAATGAATAAGAAACAATGGAATGTGTTAAAGGGTTCCTCTATTGGTTACTCATGGACCATCCAAAAAACAACACCTCCTCTCTTTGGGAAATATAACCACTCACATTCACTTCGAACACAACAAGAGGAGAAGTTGGTCTGGATGGTCTCCCAATACAACACCTCCTCCTCCTCATTCGACCGAAGATATGGCAAGTTCAAGTCACATTACGATGCATGCAACCACAGTAGGAGGAAACAACGGAGGTAGGTCCTTACTGGAGGCTCCATCGCAGAATTTTTTGGACAATAATGGAAAAATTGTGCTTGTGTGCAGTGACCCCAAGATCTAGAAATGCTTCAAGGAGGCCAGATCTATTCCCATAGATAAAAGATCGGGTCACTTTGGTAGTGAACGTTACTAAACTCAAAGTCGAGGTGAGTTTATGTATTTTATTTAAATCCTCTTTTAGCCTCTACAGTACCCTAAAATAAAAATAAAAACATTTTATAAAAAGGAAAACCCTACTATTTTTTTAAAACCCTCTTTTTGTTTCCACCTGAAACTTTTACATATAACTAGATATGAAATTTATTTTATTATCATTATTGTTGTTTGGGAAGAACCATAACGATCTGATTGAGAAGAGTTCATGTTTTGGCATGGTTGAGAAGAGTTTGTGTTCTAGTCTAGTGTTAGGATGCTTGTTGTTTCCCCTCTCCTTTCTTCCAATATGCACGAATGCAAAGTTTGAGACCAAGTCCTATATGTTGAATTACATAATTCAACATGTTAAACTATTTTCCGAAAAATTATTTCACTGATTTTGGAGAAGAAAATGATGCATTTTCCCATGATGACATCTACAAATAATTTCAGGCATTCATATTTATAGAGAAAAAATATACGAGTGTTTGTGAATCACTGCATTTTTTGGAAAAAAAAATGAGGGTTAAAATTGATATTTAAAATATTTATATAAAAAATTAAATAAGTAAAATGAAAGGTTTAATAATTGATTCATCTTACTAAGTAGAATGTTTAGTTTCTTTATACAACACTTTCTTCAAAGACCCTGACCATGTTGGAAAATATTTTATATATGATTTAGGCCAAAAGATGATATTTAAAATGGTTAGTAATGGTCTATATAAATAAATAAGTGGAAGTAACAATTTACCCACTTTCTCTAATTATTTGAGGAATGATATTTAATGGCCCTAGGTCTACCTAGGCCTGACACCTCATTACAAACTTGATATCAGTGGAATTAGAACAACATTTGGCCAAGTACTGTAATAACTTGTCACTCGTTATTTTCCCACATGTAACACAAATTTTAAAGGAAACCTTCATATTTATTAAAATTTTGACAAAGAAATGGATGGGAATTTTGTTCACCTTTTCGATGCACCAGTCTTAATTCTAGATGCTCACCTTTTCGATGCACCAGTCTTAATTCTAGATGCTCTATTGAAGGGAGGTTTGTTTTTCATTGTTTTCAAAAACTTATTTCGAATGGAAGCTCAAGTACTGGAACCTACTATGTTAACTCGACATATTTCTAATAGAAAAAAAAAAAAAATACATATAATAAAAAATAAAGACAATTCAAGGAAGGCCCTTTTGATAGTAGCATGATAATCGTTGATTGTGTACTCCTATCGACCCTTTTCTTTGACAACGTAACTTTACTGTGAGCTCTCTCTACAATTATCTTGGAACTATGCTGAGGGGATTTGAGTTGATTACATAAATTCTAGCAGTATTGAAAAAATGGATCACATGTTCCATGTAGTTGAAGACTAAACCACCTTCCTTCATACATTTAGCTAAAAACTTGGGTTTTTTTCTTTTACAAGGCACCCAACTATTGAGGATCGCCATATTGAAAATATTCTATCTTTTGCAAGGCATTTTCTTTTTCATTAACCACTTACTTCGTTGTAATATTGCATTGCAATTTTTTTATAGAGAGTAAAATTATTGTAAGTTTTCATTGCAATGAGAGAAACAAGGTGTGCTCTACAATAAAAAAAAAGAGTGATAAAAAAACAAATAAATTCCTTCTTAGGTATTTAACTAACCATGGCGATAAAATATTATAACCAAAAAAATCTTGGACCTAAATATTAAAGTACTCATCACCTGAATTCGACTCCAAGCCATTGAGATTTTTGCTTCAAACTAGAGTTCCAACTGAACAAAAATGTTGTAATAAATTATTTGGAGCATATTAACAGTAGTTCTCTGCTTATCTAGAGGCTTCTCTCGATATTGGAAACCATGAAAAATAACAATCAACCTAGAATGATCATATAACAATTGAATGTTACTGGAAACATCTCGAAAGGATAATAACAGAGGAAAAACACTAATACCTCAAATCTAAAAAAAATTGAGTAACTAGAAGGGACTTACAATATCCCTCGACGCTTTGAGCTTCTCGGGGTTCAGATGTGCAACAAGAGAGGATTTATGGGGTACAAACCAAATACCTCAATGATATTAATCTTTTGGAACTCCACCACTTGTTGTAATAATATTAATACACACACACACACACGTGCACATGGAACAACATTTTCCATTTGTCTTGTCCTCCTTTGTAGTCTTCTTCCACCTACCCGTTGCACCATCTTCATCTCGCCTTCTTCCATCTCTTATCCTCTTCTTCTCGTGGCGAAATAATGGAATCCAAATCCATTTGTGTTTTGAGTGTGTATGGCGAGAGAGAATTGCAAGAAGATATCATGTCATTGTAGTTGCAAGAGGGATGACTAACTACTTGTTGGCTACAACAATGTTTACAAGTATTTAGTTTTGGTATACATTTTTTTTCACTATTTTAATTTGGGCTTATGTGCAATGTGCAAAAAAAAATTCACACGGGTCTAGTTCCTGCGCCTTTATCAACAACAACCTACAACATCAATGAATGTATTTTGTTTGTAGTAAGCATGGCTCAAATACATCAAGGCGATTCCACAAGTCAGTGGGAGAATCAGAATTCATCCTTCTCTTCTCCTATTCATTCCCATATCTTTGTGTTTTCTTCAAGTTTTTTTCTCAAGGTTTTAATGCAACATTTGTTTTCAATCTAAGGGTTTTAGATGCAACCATGACAAGAACATGGAGCAGTTTCCAACAAAGCAATGGGGTCAATATGGTGGGATGAGAAAGAAAATGGCCATGGGACTAGCCATGCATCCAAAAAGAAAAAAGGGGTTAAATGATAATCCTCTCATTTATTATATTTTGGAATCTACTCTAGTCGTTTTGTCCTCTGTTACACTAGGAAGAATATACACATAATATACATATAGTATCAAGTTTTCATAAAAAAATGAAAAAAATATAATCGAGCGAGGTGAACAAAATCGTGAGATACAATTTAATTAGTTCTTAGAGTTAATGAAATCAATGGAGAATAACATATTAATATATTATGCATAGCAGTAACATTGTGAAGAGAAACAACACCATACATAAATTAGGTTTCTGCAATAACGGGGAATAACAAATAATGTTGGTCTTTTGTTCTCAATGAAAAAGCATAAGTGGTAATTTTGCTATAGTAGTATTCTTTATTTCACATTTTCACAATAAAAAAACTTCAATTTATTTTGATAATTCAAGTTTTCAAATAACATTTAAGCATTCCATTAAATTTTTTGTGTTCTTTACCCCATGAATTATTATCTTTATCTATGTTGTTGTGCCTCAGTATTTCCTTGGAATTTGATTCCTCGTGGCCTCCCATTATGAAAGTGGTATTTACATTGTTATTGCACAATACTTGGTTATCATTTGTCAATGTTGTTTAATAGAAATTACATTCGATGTCTTCTCATGACGGATCAACAAGGAAACTGAGTCACTGGCACCGTCAATCCATTATTGAATTGCCTCAACCTCACATTGCTTTACTTGGCCTCTAATGACTTCTCAATTTTGCTTCTTGCCCTCAATCATGACTTTGGATGCTCAATCTACTCAAGGTCATAGAAAAATAGAAAAA
>SNQJ01S0000889.1:160676-203459 GCA_010110895.2 Picea sitchensis | reverse complement strand
TTATTTTTGTTCTGTATAATTTTTTGTATCTGGAATATTACAAGTGGTATCAAAGCACCTTCCTCGTCAAAAAATTGTGGGTTAATTTTTTTTCAAGGTAAAGACGTATTTCGACATCTTTAAGCTACAAAGATATGTTGTTATGTGCATAAACCTGTGGTTGGGGATTCATACACACAGGAAATACAAGTGGTACTTAAGAGCACATCTGTTGGACACCCTTGTAACCCCTATTGGTACCCCTTCGAGTGGTAGCGCATCAAACAACACACGTATACGAATTGGCCTAGATATCATGAAGCCCTCCATAGATAAACCAACCAGCCACCTGACTACTATAGTGCCACCAAGAACAAAACTTGGGAAGATACTCTCTAGTACATGGGTAGTCGGGTAGTATGGTTAAGGGTACAGTCTATCCTCCTCAGTTGGTGCCCTGAGATATTGGGTCGAGTACTACTATTGGCACCTGCACGTATATCAGAGAGATATAACACAGGGCACACCCTTGTCTGTAGAACTCTTGAATACCCTAACCCTTGGGACAGAAACAAAAATAGAACAGACAAGATATATTTCCGTGCACCTGTGTCTCCTGCATTCAGCTTGTGAAATTACTACACATTTCTTCCTGTTAAGCATTTGGGCATTTCGTCACTGCAGTATTCTTCAGGCTGGAGTATAACTCTGCAGGAGTAAAAACAAATAGTATAGTGATCCCGCAGACACACTTATTTGGGAATTATTCCATTGGATTCCCCTTTTCTCCCTGATCATAGTCATACCCTTCATTTTTACTCCTTTTTGTTTCAGTGGACCCGACCCCTTCCAATTTCCCTATTTTGATGCCTATCCCATTATATTTCACTTAAAGCACTGATCGTTGTGGTACCTATCACTTCTAAGTCTTTTTTTTGTGGTCCCACCCACCCATTTTTTTCCTTACCTGCACTTCCCCTCTCCAAATGGCCACCACTCGCAAAAAATATCTCCAAACTTATGTCAATCAATCCCATGTCTCCATCGAACATCTCACATCTCAGATGGATTCCACCAATTCCTGCATTGAAAACTTGGAAGCCAACCTCGCAACCCAATTGACTTCCCTCCAGTCTGTTTTCAATCAATTGTGGAACTGCCCTACGGGTCCTTCTTCATCAGCATAAACTGATGTTGTTTATTCCTCTCGGTCTCCATATTTTCACTCCAACTCATTTTATCGTGAACCCCGTCTTCCCCGCGTAGAGGTCACTAAATTTGATGGCTCTAATCCTACACATTGGGTCACTCAAATGGAGCATTATTTTTCTCTGCATGGTATTACTGACGAGTTGGCCAAACTTCACTATGATGTCCTCTATCAAGGTCTTGAACGTTGGAGATGGTGACAATGGAGAAAAAAATCACGTCAGGGGTATATTTCCTGGACCTAGTTTGTTGTTGAGCTCTATGCCTGCTTTGATATTGATACCCACTATCTAGGTCGTTTGACCAAGTTGAAACAGTCAGGCACAATGGAAGACTCCATTACTGCTTTTGAGCATTTGGCCTTTCGAACAGAGGGCATGTCAGATGTGTTCTTCCGTGAATGCTTTATCAGTGGTCTCAAGGATGAAATTTGATCCTAGGTTCTCATGGCCCGCCCTCCCACTTGGTTGGAAGATACTCAATGTGCTAAAGAGGCCCAAAAAGTTGTTTTGTACCAGAACAAAAAACCCCCTTTTGTTCCTCGCCTTCAACCCTCTAATCCTAACCCCCATGTTACTCCCCTCAAGGTCCATAAACTAACTAGGGATGAAATGGTTGAACGCCAACTGAAGGGTATTTGCTATAATTGTGATGAAAAATATTTTTGGGGCACAAGTGTAAGGAACAAAAACTATTTATGGCCATCTCCGAATATTTTCCTAAAGAGGATGTGACAATTCTCCTTGTTGAAGAACCCTCCCTTCCCGATGCCACCCAAGAGCCTACTAACCCACCTGAAGTTGACCACCTTATTTCCTTGCATGCCCTCACTGGATTCTCGCCCCCCCAAACGCTCAAGCTCATTGGATACATTAAGAACAGGAAGGTCATCATCCTTGTTGATAGTGGTAGCACCCACAATTTTATTCATCGTTGCATTTCCCAAGAAACCAATTGCTATATTCATGTTGCCAATAATTTTCAAATCATGATAGCCAATGGTAGGTCCATGAAATATGGTGGGCAGTGTGAAAATGTTTTTCTTCAAATTGGACATTACCAACTGAAATCTCATATGTTTTCCATTGACATGGGAGGTTGTGACATTGCGCTAGGTGTTGAATGGTTACACACTTTGGGTCCCATTCTTATGGATTTTAAGGAATTAACCATGCAATTCCAACAAGAAGGACAAAAGTATCAATTCCAAGGTCTCACATTTGTTTCTTCAAAGATCATTAGTTCCCATCATATGGAAAATCTCCTCAAGAAATGCCACTCCAGTATCATTGCTCAACTCCATTCTATTTAAGCCATTGAGACACCCTATGTGCATCCTGACCTCCAAGTTATCATTTCCAAACATCAAGATGTTTTTTCCACTCCTAAGGGACTTCCTCCTTCTCATGGTGTTCATGATCATTACATTCCCCTTGTTCCTGGCAGTCTTCCTCCCAATGTCCGCCCTTATCGCCACCCCTTTCTCCAAAAGAATGAAATGGAGAAAATAGTGCAGGAATTGCTCCAAGTGGGTGTTATCTGCCCCAATACCAGCCCCTATTATTCCCCTTGTGGTCATGGTACTTAGGAAAGAAGGTACTTGTCTCATGTGTCCCCACTTTCGTTCCCTCAATAAGCTCACCATCAAGGACAAGTTCCCCATTCCTATCATTGATTATCTCTTGGATGAGCTGAGTGGTGCTCGATACTTCACTAAACCTTATCTACGTTATGGCTACCATCAAATACGTATGAAAGAAGTTGGCATACCCAAGACTGCCTTTCGAACTCATGAGGGTCACTATGATTTTTTGGTCATGCCCTTTGGCCTGTGTAATGCCCCCTCCACCTTCCAAAGCCTCATGAATCGTGTCTTTCATCCTTTTCTCCATCATTTTGTCTTAGTTTTCTTTGATGATATTCTCATCTATAGTAAAACTTGGCAATCTCATCTTTCCCATGTGGATCAAATTCTCCATCTACTCTCGCAGCACCAACTTTTCCTCAAACAATCTAAATGTGCTTTTGGCACCTCGGAAGTTGAGTACTTGGGTCATCTTGTTGGAAAGGCTAGTGTCAGGGTGGATCCTAAAAAGATTGAAGCTATGCAAGATTGGCCTCAACCAAAGACTCTCGAAAACTTGCGTGGATTTCTGGGTTTAACAAGTTATTATCGCAAGTTTGTTAAGACTTATGGAAAGATTGCGGCACCTCTCACTTCTCTCCTTAAAAAGAATTCTTTCACTTGGATTCCAGCAGCTACTCAAGCTTTTCAAATCTTCAAGATGGCCATGTGCACCACTCCAGTCCTGTCCCTTCGTGATTTCACAAAGACCTTTGTCCTGGAATTTGATGCTTCCAGGAAAGGAATTGGCGTCGTCCTTAAGCAAGAGGGTCATCCTTTGGCCTTTACCAGCAAACAATTGTCAGAGTGAAATTTGGGCAAATAAATCTATGAAAAATAAATGTTGGATATTCTTCATGCCATGGCTCTTTGGTTCCATTATCTATTGGGGAAATGCTTCCTAATTAAGACAGATCATCAAAGTCTCAAGTATTTTATGGAACAACGCCTTTCCTCCCCTAAGAAACAAAAATGACTGACTAAGATCTTTGGATATTATTATGATATCATTTACAAGAAAGGAAAATGCAATGTGGTTGGTGATGCACTTTCCAGAAAATATGAAGATGAAGGGTCCCTTTTTTCTCTCTCCTTCATTGTACCAGATTGGCCTCAAGTTGTTCACCAGGAATGGTTACAAGATCCCAAAAGTTTGCATCTGATACAACAATTGCAGTCCAATTCTCTAGTCTCCCTAGGGTACTCTTGGCTCAATGATGAGCTTTGATACAAAGGTCGTTTGTATTTAAGTACATAGTCAAAACTTAAATCCACGGTACTTTCTGAGCTTCATGCTACACCCATAGTTGGGCATTCAGGGTTTACCAAAACCTATGACAAGGTCAAATGTTCTTTTTTCTGGGATGGTATGAAACAGGATGTTCGTGATTTTGTGGATGAATGTGATGTGTGTCAATGCAACAAGGGAGAAACAATCAAATCTCCTGTCACACTACAATCGCTTTCAATTCCACCTGCTATTTGGCGGGATATCTCTATGGATTTTATTGTAGGCTTACCTAAATCAGGCAATAAATCAGCCATCATGGTGGTAGTTGATCATCTTTCCAAGTATGCTCATTTATGTTATCTTCAACACCCATTTACAACATCCATTGTGGCTCAAATTTTCATGGATCAGGTCTTCAATCTTCATGGCATGCCACATTCTATTGTTTCTGATCGCGACCCAACTTTCACCAACAATTTTTGGAAATAATTGTTCAACCTCCAAGGCACCCAATTTCATCTCAGTGCAACTTATCATCCCCAGACTGATGGTCAAACTGAAGTGGTCAACAAGTGTTTGGAAACATATTTGAGGTGTTTTGCATCAGAAAGGAAAAATCAGTGGGCTCAATGGTTGCCACTAGATGAATGGTGGTACAACACTTCTTACCATACAACTACCCACATGACTCCTTTTGAAGTGGTATATGGACAAAAGCCACCTTCAATTCTCTCATATTTTCTAGGTGTCTCGAAGGTCTAGGTAGTTGACCAAACACTTACATCTTGAGAGGCTATTCTTCATACCCTCAAAGAGAATTTGGTCATGACCCAAAATCGCATGAAGAAACAAAAATATCAAGGTCGCTCTAAACGCCAATTTGCAGAAGGGGATTAGGTGTTTCTTCGACTGCAACCTTACAAGAAAAACTCCCTCAAGGATAACCATTGTCAGAAATTGGCGCCCAAATTTTATAGTGCTTATACTGTTGTCAAGTGGGTGGGACAGGTGGCCTATCAGTTAGCTTTGCCTAGTCATTCTAAGCTCCATCCTTTTTTTCATGTTCCCTACTTAAAGAAGGTGATTGGAACTAAGTGCCAAACTCAAACCAACCTTCCCGAGTTGGACGAAGAAGGCTCCATTTGGCTACAACCACAAGCAATTTTGGACCAGCGTGAGCATTATCTGCATCAACGAACCATCAAGGAAGTGTTAGTCCACTGGAAAGATACAACTCCAACAGATGCCACTTGGGAACCAACTACTATTCTGCAACAAGTTCCTCATCTCAAGCCTTGAGGACAAGGTTGTTTTTAAGGGGGAGGACATGTTAGGGACCTAACCCCTCACGTAGGTAGAATAATATATTTCCATGTAATAAAGGTCAATATTAATAAGGCATAGAAAAAAGGAAGAATAAGTCCAATGTAAGAAGACCTAATAGAAGCTTCCGCTTCTAGAAGGATATTCCTCTAGATTGTTCTTTTGATATACATATTTAGTATAAATAGGAGTCGGGGGTATGAGAAGTTTTTTCTTGGATATTATTGTAATAGAGCTCTGCTCCGTTGGAGGTTTCCCCCTCGAAGAGCCAAGTGAATATTGCTCTCAGTAATCAAAGTTCTCTTTCTGGTGTTATTCTGGTATCATTTTGGTATTATTGTGGTGTTGTTCTGGTTATATTGGTGTTCATCTACCATTTCTAGCTAGTTATTTCTGTTCTGCATACTTTTTATATCTGGAATATTACACTAAATGTGTTTTGAACACATACTTATTCAAGAGTCTTCATTCCAATCTCCAACATGGTTTGGATTCTCTTCTGATGTTTGTCGTTCCAAATGAGCATCCATGAAACATAAATGTTTGTGGCTCCAAATGAGCATCCATAAAACATAAATGGTAAATGGGATAAAACATTTTAACTTGTGACTAAACTAATCTGAACCACCCATCCATACTTTATGATTCTTCATCCACTTCCATTTATTAATTACCAACAATGAGACACATTTGTTCCTTCCATAGTTACAACATCCACTCTCCCTTCAAAGTTGTTTTCATTCGTCCACTTAAATTTCAAGTTATGATGTTTGTATTTTAGACGCGGTCATGAGAAAAGAAAAAAATATACACACATGTAGAAACATACAAATAAACATATTAGATATTCATATTGAGAGTAAGATTGACATGGGAAACTGTCAAATCTTCAACTTCCAACATGTTTCCTTCAAGCTGATCCATTCCTCTACTACTATTGTAAAGAAGCACCAAATGTTGATTGAATTATATTTCACTTAGCAACAACAATTCTTGAATGAAAATTATACTCTTTTTTTCTATTCTTCTAGGTGCTTTCAAGAGTGTTCTTAAATAGGGTGAAGGTTTTCCCTTCATCATGAGATCCATAATGCACTCTACATACCGCACAACTATTTCCTATAGCTTATACAATTTTGACACTTTGTATTTGTAGTACAATGTGTAGGATGTATTATGGTGAATGTAATGAGACACACTTGGTATTTGTAATACAACATGTCAATTGTATTGACACACACAATTTGGTGGTCATACAAAATGGGCCCTCTAAATAATCTTTATGTTGAAGATTCCAAATAATGTGGATGACACATAAATGCCAAGACAATGTTAGTTCATTCATTTCCATATTTTTAATATTCTAGATAATGTGGATGACACATAAATGCCAAGCCATATGTTAATTCATCCATTTCCATATTTCGTTTGGACAACAAAATAACAATTGGGAAAAGACTAGAACCAAGGACATCACAAGTTTCTCACTATTCAAAATTTTACCTCTACTCTTCAAATCTTAGGTTCACACATTCAACTTTTAAATTGCTACAAATATAATGAGATGAATATCAAGGATACCATGTCTATAAGAGGCACCAAACGACATAGTGAGAACAAAAGAAGGAATGAAACCCATTGATGTTCAATTAATTTCATAGAACCCATGAGGCCTTATTCTCTCACATTCCTCTTGGCTTAACTCACCTCGCTCTTTAGGCCACTGCCCATGTGGTCTTGTCTTCTCACATCCCTCTTGACATTGTGTTAGCATTAGAATTAACCTTCAGATTGCATCGAAGGTAAGCCCCGTACCCATCCGTTTATATGTCACGGGTAATTGCATTTTGAGTGGTCAAATGGAGAAAACTCAATAATAATAGCATTCTAACTCAGAAATCTGGACTAACATGCACCATCCATTAAGGTCTTGAATCAACTTCAGTCAATAAGTTGGAGTAAGGGTGAGTAGGAGGAACATTTTGTGAGAAAGCTATAGAGATTTGTTATGAACATCATATTTTCCAGCAGCCTAAGGAGGAAAAACTTAAACACAAGGTCCTCTTGGATTCAAATTTCAAAGAAGCTGAAAGAAATCATAATAGTACTATAATCAAACATTTATCATAATACAGTTATAACAATCCATGTGAATCAATCAAACATGAACTCTCTCAGTATCAGAGGCAAATAAGATAGAGTAAGAAAGATGACTTAGATTAACCAAGATGTCTCAAAAACAAATACATAACCAAAGAACCAATTGTTCTCAATCAAAATATTACAATAGCAGGGAGCCTAGCTCAACCATTCAACCTTAACAAAATATCAAAACTGACTATATATACTAAAATGATGCAACCACCAGGAATGTGATTAGATAACTGCCTTCAAAGCCTTCATTCGATGTCCGCTCTATCAGGTTGTGGAGACCTCATTATGTCAAACGCGAGCCAGGCATATTTATGTGCTTTACAGAAAAATTTCCCATAAGGAAGCTTCGGATCGTAAGTGTGCCTTCATGGATTTTCTCTGCAACGTTTTCCATTTATGGGATGAGGCGAGGTCTCAACTGTTTCCCAAAATATCCAATAACTATCTTCATTGGGATTAGGACTGGGCCTGACACCCATAAATGTTCTCAAATGGTGCCAATGACTTCTCCGAGTCCATCCTGACGCCTTGAAGCCATGAATGTTCTTTGTCTGTGACCAATGTGAGCTTTGCAAGTGGCAATCTGATAGCGCATGCACAGGGGTGATGTGGAGCAAGGTGCTTGGAAAAAACTCGCATGACCCAACGAGTGAGCGACATCCATGTGGAAGGAAGTGATTGGGGGAGTGGAGGCTGGGATGAGGCTGTAGTGGAAAGAGAAAGGCAGAGGTGGCAGAGGAACGAGGGAGGTGTGATAGGCGGGGAGGAGGTGACGTGTAAGGGAGAGTGGAATTTGATTGGGGCAGGTGTCGGGAGGTGAGAGGTGGTATCAGGAAGGGAGATGTGATAGGTGGATAGAGGGTTCTTGAGCTACTTAGGCCTCCAATTTTTTCGTTTTCCTTGTGGAAATCATGGGCAGAATGCCACATGATTTACACCATAATACTCTTGAGGGTAAACCTCAATTTCTGTCTGATTCTTAAGAAACAGTCTGCAGATCCTTGTGTTAATATATAGGCTCCATGGAGGATAGAGACCTCCCTGTGAGGCTCTAAGAACTCCTTTTGCAGTTTCACTGCCTTAGTATTGGGTTGTGGAGTCACTTATAAAAACCAAAACAAAACAAAAATGATATTTACAATGACATGGTAAGCCACTCATGGATTAAGTAAAAAAAAAATTCAGAAAATTCCCATTTACAGGGCTAGTAAAAACTTCAGCATCCTCCAAATCCTACAACTTGTAAGTGTTATTTGAAAAAACTTCAGAAATTTTGAAGGGGTCGATCCATAAGGCCTCAAATTTACCGTGCTTGACTTTATCTTACCTAGGTGCATCCCATTTAAGTACTAGATCTCCCAGTTGGAAATCCTCTTTGTTGACCATTTTTKTCAAAAGCTTTCTTGATCTTATGTTTATGGTCATGTGCTTTGTCCAGTAGATGCTCCCTAGTCTGTTGCACTTCTACTAGCTGTTGTATTCTTCTAATCATATCATCTTGTTCTCCCTGGTAATCTTGGAAGAATTTTGCAACAGGCAAGGCAATATGAGAAGGAAAGATGGCCTCAACTCCATACACAAGCTAGAAAGGAGAGACACCAAGAGATCTCTTTGTTGTCACTCTGTCAACCCATAAAGCAAATTTAAGCTTTGAATCCCATGCCTTCTTGTTGTCCTCTAACAGTATTTTGATTATCTTAATAAGGCTCTTGTTAGAGGACTCTGCCAATCCATTACCTTGGGGGTAGTAAGGAGTAAAGTGAAGCAATGTGATTCCAATCTGTTCACAAAACTTAATCAATGGTTCATCCTTAAAAGCTGAAGCATTATCAGTGACAATTATGTTTGGACAACCAAATCTTGCCACAATATTCTCAAGAAAACCAATGATTACTTTGTGGGAAACATTTCTTGTGGGGATAGATTCTATCCACTTAGTAAAGTAGTCTGTGGCAGTCAATATCCATCTATGTTGACCACTTGAAGCAGGGTGGATTTCCCCAATAAAATCTAGGCCCCATTGTTGAAAAGGTCATGAAGCTACCACAGGCTTCAATGGCAAAGACTTGCGCTGCAGATTTCGAGAGAACTTATGACACTTAATGCAAGCCTTGATTTTAGAACAAACATCAGTGAAGAGGCTAGGCCAAAAATATCCATCCCTAAGAATCTTGTAGGTTGTGGTTCTCCATAAGTGATTTCCCCCACATAAACTGTCATGAAAATCATACATGATATTTTGGGCTTCTTATGGGTCTATACACCTTAATAACACTCGTAAAGGGTATTTCCAATATAAGACTTGATCAATCAGACAATATTTAATTGATTTGAGCTTTAAAGCTCTTACCTTTCTCTTTTCCATGCCATCAAGAGGCTGCAACTTCTGTAGGAAAAATATAATGTCCTTGTACCAAGTGCATCCTGCCAATGGGGGTGTGAGTTGAGGATCTTCATCAGACAACTCAGCTTGTTGATTCTCTGAATAATTGTTGATGAAATTGACCCCCAAGGCTTTGTAATTAGATTCATCCAACAACCTAGATAAACCTTGGCCTTTAACCAATTTGGTGGGATTTATTTCAAGATCAAATTCAAGGATATTGGCAATCCACTTGCTCCTTCTTCCATCTATGTCAAGCTGAATGAGGATCTCCTTCACAGAAGTTGAAGGGACATATGCAATGACTTTTGAATGTAGCACATAAACTCTTAAATCTTTGAGAGATTTAACCAAAGCATAGGCCTGTTTTTCCATGATGTCATACTTTATTTCAGCATCTCTCAGTGCCCTACTAAAAAAGGAAATGGGCTTCTCTAACCCCTCGGCGTTTTTCTGCAATAAAACAACTGCTACTGTGTTAAATGAAGCAAAAGAGAAAATCAGAAACTCCATGGAGTAATCAGGACTGATGAGCACAGGTGCTTCAGTCAAGGCCTTCTTTATTTGTTCAAAAGAGTTATGAGATTTAGCGGTCCATTTGATTTCATTTCCTTTCCTCAACATGGTCGTGATAAACTTTACCAACTCAACAAATTTTGAAACAAACCTTCTCAGAAAAAAAAAATTCCCCAAAAAAGACTGAACTTATTTCTTAGATCTAGAGAGTGACAAAGCTTGGATAGCTTCTACCCTGCTTGGATCAATCTTTACCCCCTCAACTGACATAATGTGCCCCAACAGTTTCCCCTCTTTCATGGAAAATAATGACTTCTTGGGATTTAAAGAGAGACCAAATTTTCTGCATTTCAAGAAGATTCTTTTCAGACGATCATAATGTTCTTTATCATATTGTGAGAAAATTGTTATGTCATCCAAATAAATGACCACAAAATTGTCCTTTTCTCCAATAAAAGCTATGTCCATGGCTCACTGAAAGGTTGCTCTTGTGTTCATCAATCCAAAGGGCATCTCAACGTACATGAATGTACCCCAAGGAGTGGTGAAGGTTGTCTTATCTCTTTCTTTAGGTAAGACAGAGACTTGATTGTAGCCAGAAAAGCCATCAATCATAGACATCATGGATGCCCCTGTCACCCTTTGTAATATGTGTTCCATATTGGGCAAGGGGTAATTATCTTTTTTAGAGCTTCTGTTCAGATTTCAGAAATCCACGCAAAGTCTGATTTTTCAAAAATATTTTTAACCTCCTTCTCCATAATGGGAAGCAACATAGGATTTATTTGTCTCAACTTCTGCCTAAATGGATTGGAATCTTCCTTCAATGGGATCTTGTGCTAAATGATACTTCTGTCATATGTCATGAGATCTTCATATGTCCAGGCAAACACATCAACAAACTCCTTTAATAACCCAACATATTCGACCCTTTTCTCTCTTGAAAAACTGCTTGACAACTTGACGAATTTGGGATCCTTCTCTGTACCAATATTGTACTCAGCTACTTCAACATCATCAGTTGAACCTCTAAACTTTACTACCACATCATTACCATTAAACAATCTTTCCAAAGGAACTAGTCCCTTCGGAATGTGGTTGCTAGGAAACTGAACAATGTGGTGATCAACAATTTTATTTAAAAATACATCAGCATTAGGGCTACTTTCATAATCATGATCATGATCAACATGTAATGCAGAGAACTCATCAACAGACTCAAGAAACTTTTTGTTTTCATTATCATCCTCAAACACCTTCCAATGCTTGATATTGTCAAGTACAGAGGGCCTATATTTCACCCCTACACCATACTTGAGTTTAGGTGGAAATGGGACTCTGAAATGGCTTGCTGAAACAACCAAAGAATCATCCATGGTATTCTCCTCTCTTGGAATAAATGAAATGTTGAAAGCTAGGAAGAAATTGTCAACTAGGTCCCATACTTCATTTATGTAAGTCTTAAGCCTAGGGTGCTTGGCTTGATAAATATTTTTTATCTGAAGAACAATTAGTTCTACATCCCCAAATATTGATAACTCTTCAATCCCCATGTCTTTTGCATCCCTTAAACCCAAAACAAGAGCTTCATACTCTGCAAAATTATTTGTAGCTTCAAATTCTAGCTTGTAGGACAAAGGTATAGTCTCTTGACAAGGTGAAACAAAGACCACTCCAACACCAACACCTTCCTTAGAATAGGCTCCATCCAAGAACATCTTCCAAACATAGGTAGTTGGAGGAGGGATTTCACAAAGAGTAATGGATTGTTTTCTGATTTCAAGAGTAGGTTCAGGAGTATTAGTGAGTTGCAATAGGTTGGATCCCAAATCTGTGCCAATAGCAAAAATAGGATGGTTGGTGGGGTCTGTTTCATCACTAATGATGTAGGCCAACTGAGCTTCCCTCTAAAGTCTTCTATGCTCACCCCCAAACACATGAATGGTGGCATATGTGAGATCCATCTGCAAAGTTCCCCCAAGTTTTTTTATCCAAGATCTTGACAATAACATACTAAACTTGGGGGGAACATCAGCCACTACAATGTCCATGACCACACTTTTCATGGGCAACTGAAACAAGGTCACAACCAGATCTTTGATGACCGCAAGACACTTCACTTTCCTAGAGTAAAAATAATATAATTCATGGTAGGCTTTTGTGATTTCTAATCCAAGTTCATCCATGACTGCTTTGGGCATGAGATTATGAGATGCCCCTGAGTCCATCAAGTCCATCAAACAATTATGCAACACCTTATCATGTATGTTTAGTGATGTATATAAGGGAGGGGATGAATCATCTCTATATTCTATCAAAGGACCTAAGATGACTGTTGGATTTTCATCCCGAAGATTAACTGAGCCAATGGTATTTGAGTAGGATTCGGACAACAACATTTTGGAAAGACATTTTTTAACTTCTTCAATTTTTATCAGTTCCAAAAATGGCACAGGGATTTTGATTTTTTGGATCTCATTTTCATAACTGAAGGAAGGTGGAGATTTTAGGATCTCCTTGACTTCTGGGATAGGATCCTCAACCAAAACTAGGGGGCTTTGAGAAAATTTCTCTTTGCTGCCAACTGTCATAGCCTTGGCATATTTTTCTGTTTTTGTGGGTTGATCAGAAGCATTAGTCTTTTTCACTTACTTTTTAGGTCTAAGATCATATCTACTAGGATTCTCTTTTTCCTTATCTCCCTTACTTAATTCATTTATTTGATTATCCATTAAGGACTTCCCATATGTAGATTGGGTTAAGTGATGGGATGGAGGGGTGTCACCCAAGCAATGGATCTCAGGATCATCTTCTTCATCTTCTCCTTCCTCGTTAGCCAAAAAATTGTTTTGTAAGGGAGTTTTGATCTTTTGGTCATCCCTTTCTTTGTTTCTGGGATCTCTTGTAAGAGTCYGAGSARCATTATTAGGTCTCCTGAAACCACCTCTATTATCAACATTTTGTGTATTTCTATAGGTCTATTTTCCCTCAAACTTTAACTTTTCCATCTCAGCAGAAAGAGATTTTACTAATTTGGTAAGTTCATCAACTTGGGGGTGGACAATAGAGGAATCAAAGGTTGAGGCTTCAGTTCTACTCTTTCTCCTGTCCTTATCAGATTTCCCTCTAAGTTGATCAGATGCCACTATGTTAGATTCTACCTCCACGACTGCATCTTGCATATGAGATAAGGAGGTAGATCTCCTTTCTCTTAGTAAAAGGCAAAAATTAGGGTCAAAAGCACTGCCATAGGTGATTTTGGCAGAGGTCTCTGTAGGATTTATCTCAGGAGGGATATTATTGTACATTTTGTTGAATCTTTGAGAGAAATTAAAGACAGGCTCTCGTTCTTTCCTCTTTAGGGATCCAAATTCTATGATATAATACAAAAATTCCTTTTTGTCCCCCCACTCCCTCAAAAAAGCATCATCTAAAACCTCAATCCCGGTGATAGATCCAGGGGGCAAAGCCCTAAACCACTTCCTAGCCTCACCATCAAGGCTATGAACAAAAATCCTCATCCATACATCTTCATTCTCAATGGCATGGTTGTTTGTATAACTATAAAAGGCTTCAAGATGTTCTTTTGCAGTTATGTCTCCCTCACCTGTGAACTTGGGAAACTTCTTAAGGTAGACATCCGCTGGCAGAGTATTCAGAGGCTGAGGCAGGACAAGAGGGGCATACCTAGCAACTACTATAGATTCCATTCTAGTTCTGGGGGGATTAGATCCTACCATTTGTATGTGAACTGGAGGAGAACCCAGAGGGGATGGAGTTGGGCTATGTGAAACTGGGACAATGTTACTAGGAGGTGAAGACAAGGTACTTGAGGAACAAAAGTATCCCCTTCTGCAACTGCAACAACTCTAATATGAGGAGGAGTAGGAAAGTCTTCTAAGTTCAAATCTCTCTCCTTCCACTTCACAACTTTGAGGGAGAAAGGGGTGTCAAAGATCTCTCCTTCCAAACCAAGAATAAGAGGGGAGAAATTAGTAGGAAAGCTCCCAAAACTTAAATTTCTTGAAACTCCCGTAGTTTGTATAATAGGAGAATTAGAAACAACTACTGGAGTTTGTAAAGAGGGATTATGCAAATTATCAGAAAAACTTGGTACATCAATGGAGGTACCTTTTTAAGCGGTCTTTCCCTTTCTGATAATTTCCTCCAGTTCAGCTTCAGACGTTGCTAGAGGTAGCAGTGAAGTGGACCTTGTGTGTCTACCTTTAGGAGCCAGAACTGAAATAGTGGAGTCGAAAAAGTGGAGTTTTCAGGTGTAAGTTGCAATCTGCAATGGTACTGATATCTAATGCACTTTCAGAATCTGATCCGAAATCGGATTCAGAAGCCTGTCAGGGCATGAAGAATGCTCAAAAATGAAAGTGCTTGGAATCTGACGAAACCAACACCATTGCGTCCGTCTCGTCTTCCTGATTCCGGTGGTATAATTTTTTTTGTCAAACGGAGTCCGTATGGAGAAGATATCGCATTTTGTCCGCCAAGCCAAATAGACAAAATTTTGGATGCTGACTGTACCTGTCCGTACAGGACACGTGTCAGTCCGTACGATGACACGTGGCAGGTCCGTACAGCTGATGTGGTGACTTCAGATTGCGACATGTGGCAGCACCGGAAGGCGACACGTGTCATGCATTTTTGGGCTTTTCAGCGTACGGTTTGGCCAATTCTGAGGTGACACGTGTCACCACTGGAAGGGTGACACGTGGCACATGATGACGTCAGCATCCTGCGTGTCAAATGACATCAGCAAAACATGTGGCGATGATGTGGCACACGTTTACTGGTTGGTTGCTGGCGAATTGGATTGTGACACGTGTCCGTTTATGGGCAAATAATATGAGGACACGTGGCCCAATCGGAGGGTGCCACGTGTCACTCATAGTTTGGCTATTTGGTTTTGGTTTATTGGTTCAAAAGTTTGGCGACTGTGGGGTTCGACCCCACGACCTGTCCTCCGTGTAACGCCTTCACCCGACCGCCCGACCATTGGGCCACCCATTGATTCTTATTTTATGTATGTAAATGAATTTATTTGAATTAGCCTTTTTGTATAGCGGGCGGGGGGTCGGGCCGGGGCTAAGGTCATTTGAACGTTATATGTGACCGAATTATATTGTGGGCGCGGATGTAAAACTTGGCGCGGATTTGTTTTAAATGTTATGCCATGAGTTTTATGCTTAAGCCCCGGTTTCATTACCATATGCCATGTGACCAAGTAATGGAGCGTGAAGGGGTTAAGGCCAGCGCTAGCCCTAAGGGCTAAGCGCTTGGCCATATTAACGCCTATGTGACCGTTTGGAGGGCGTGCGCCAGGGTTCGGGGGGCTTAAGGCGACTTTGTTTTAAATGTTATGCCACGGGTTTTATGCTTAAGCCCCGGTTTCATTACCATATGCCATGTGACCAAGTAATGGAGCGTGAAGTTATACTAGGCCCTGGGCTGGCTAAGCTGGCCATTAACTTATGTGACTGCTTGAGGGCGCATGCTGTGGTTCGGGGGCTGGTGACCAGATTAACTATATTATATAGTTAAAGTTGGTTTTATAACCACTTTGGCTTTTTAACTCATTATTTAAGCCTTTTAATGTAATTAACTCATTTTGGGAGTTATTAAGCATTTTTAGAGCTTCCACCTGTGGAGGAAGTTGGAGATGAGGGTAACCAACTCTCAACTATTTAACCAAGGCCATTTTGAAGCCAAAGAGACAGCTTTTGTATATCTAGAGCAGATATGTTTATAGAAGCCAAGTCGTGCCAATTTGAGGAGTACCAAGGAGGAGGAGATGTTGGGTTCGACGCATTTCCAGAGTCTTGACATCCTGCTTTCACAGGCTGCCTTTTGTGCAAGATTCTAGAGATCTCGGTGAACATGACCAAATCAGTCTGGAATCCATTCGGTATTGTAATGATGTACCATTAATCTTTTGAAAAGAAATAAAGAAGTCTCCCAGGCTGCAGAAAAGGCCCTGAGACGAGTAAAGCTAGCCAACTCATATCAACCTGTATCATGGTTTGCTATTCTTTCATTGCATTTCAGATCTCAGATATATGTCTATGGCTATATAATTCATTTTTCTCGCTCTTTCTGCTAAGTTTCCTAATGGTCAATTAATGTATGCAAATAAACTCAAATCCATAAGTTTATTTTAAAATCGACGATCAAGAGGTATCGAGCTAGTTGATCGCTTTTGATGAGTTTTGGCAGCAATCCAGGAAAGCCGCCAACGCAGGAAGGCGAGCTTTTGCTGCGCAGAGAATCCATTAATTGGATTGAGAATAAGAGCTTCGCCACAAAGTGAGAAGATGGCATCGAAGAAGGGATTTCCAAGATGAGAGACTGAAAACATTCTTGCCATGCCTGAGATGGCAAGTTTTGTACTAAGATCACTTTTGAACGGAAGCGACCAGCTTTTGGGGTAATTGAAGGAAAAAGTGAAGAGGAAGAGGATCAAGAATTCGTGATTCTCCTTCACCCATCAACACTCCTTTCCTCCTTCTTCAAGTTCAAGTTCTAAATCCAGTGAAAAGAAAAATGTGTATAAAAATAAACATGAAATGCCATTGTTAAAACTTGATGGCAAATTTGAGTTGCCCATATATGATGGGTGAAGTAAATGCAAGAGAAACTCTGATAACCCGATCAAAGTGATGGAGGTATACTCAGAAGGTGCAACAGATCAAGGAGGAGTTCACACAAATCCAAATGGTATCGTTGAGGACTTGCGTGTACAACTCTTTATTTGGTATGCAGAGCAAGTTGCAAAAAAGGAACACAAAATGTGGGTAATGTATTTCCATCATGGAAGGATTCTATTTCTGCACTTAGGAAACAAATGATCCCTTGCTATAAAGAAAACAATCCATTGAATGGCAAACCCTTAAACTAAGAAAAGGACAAAACAAAGGCAAGAATACAATCAGCGGATTTAGAAAGATGGCATTAATGTTAGATATCTCGTTACAAACACAAGAAACTCTTAAGAAGTATATAAGAGGTTTGGTCTGCGTATATTAGGGAAACACCTGCTTTCGATGTTTGGACCCACTAACCCTGATGAAGTTTCTGTCTGCCACGATATTGCAGCTGTGGAAGGCAAGTGTCAGGGAATCCGGCCTGCAGGAAAGAGGACAAGAAGAAATGGCATGGCAAAGGCAGGAAGGAAAATGCGCTATCAAAGAAGGAAGGAAACCTCCTGCGCACTGCAAGAAAGAAGGACATGATGAGGAGAAATGTTGGCAGCTGCATCCCTAAAAAAGAGGCCAAAGCGGTTCAAAGGAAAGAAGGGGAACGCAAACAGCTGGCAACTACATCAAAACCCATAGAATTGGGATCACATTCAGGTGATGAAAAGATCTCACTGGTTGGTATGATTGTGGGTTACGTGGCGAAGATGCTGACTGTATAGCCAAGTTGCTCTATAAGAGCAATCATGCGACACCAAGGTAGATACATTAATCGACGTTGGATCCAATCTAACTAATCCTCGTAAGAGCTGGTTAAGAAATCGGGACTAAAACACAAACGATCATAGGTCTTTACACAATTTAAATGGATGGAGCAATCATCATCAAATGCACATAACTAAACAAAGGTAATAACCAAATCTGCAATTCCCATCTAAGTATGTGACGGCTAATCCCAGATGTTGTGTCAAGAGAATGTGGAAATGATCTTGTGTGGTCCATACACTCTGTTTGATCGTATACAACTTCAATGCACCAGAATCAACATCACCACCAAAGCAGTCATCATGTGGTTCATGCTCATCGACAAAAGCCAACAACACTCAAAACAAGGAACAAAGTAATCTAACATAGCTGTTTCCAAATGAAGCACCATCTTGCCAAAGAACAAGATATGGCTGCTTGAAACGGAAAATCAATCAGAATTGCTCAAGATAAGCCCATGTCGCGGCAACATTTTAAAGCATATCACCATTTGCAAAATATCCTTCGATACCACATTAGCAATGTTTCTGGCATGGATGACAAGAGCCTTTAAGATGCGACAGTGGCTTCAAATGGCTTACCAATATATCATACTTGTCGGGGTGATTGTGTTATGGGGAGGATCTTGATGAGACAGTGCACAGGACAAAGTTCAGATACAGAGAGCAAGTCCGGTGGCCTATCCTGAAAGGCTTGTTGATCGACACACATTTTGGGACCAAAAGGTCTATTGTGGGGAGTTGTGATCCGAAATTGGATTCAGAAGCCCGCTGTGGCGGCTGGCGAATGCTCAAAATGAGGGTGGATTTGAATCCGACGAATCCAACAATTACTACGTCTTCGTCTCGCCTCTCGGATTCCGTATAATTTTTGTCAAACGGAGTCCGTAAGGAGATATCGCATTCTGTCGGCCAAGCCAAATAGGCAAAATTTTGATGTCGACGACGAACCAGATACCAGACAGACACGGTCACCAGATGATGACATATGGCAGTCCGCATATCGAGGGCGATTGTGATTGGCGTATTAATGGTAGCTACCGGAAGGTGACACGGTCATGTATTTTGGGCTTTTCACCGGGCATGGGGCTTGCCAATTCGGAGTTGACATGTTTCACCACTGGAAGGGTGACACGCGGCACATGATGACGCCAAGATCCCGCTGTATCGGATGACGCCGCTAACACGGTGGGCGCATGAAGTGGCATGCGCTTTACCGTTGGTTGCCGCTGGCCTGATTGTGACACGGTTTGTTTATGGCAATATGAGGACACGGCCCAATCTGTAGGTGCCACGGGTTTACCCAGGTTTGGCTTGTTTGGTTTTATGACATTCAAAAGTTTACGTCGGGTTCGTTCCTATGACTCATCCTCCGTAATGGCCACCCGACTGGCCGCCATTGGGCCACCCATTGATTCTTATTTTATGTATGTAATGAATTTATTTTGAATTCATTTTTTTTAGGAAGGAAGGGGATGGGCTAGGCCTCTTGCCTGTAGTCATTTGAACGTTATATGTGACCGAATTATATTGCGCGCGCGGTGTAAACTTGGGTTGACTTTTGTTTTAATGTTATGCCACGGCTCATGCTTGCCTCCTGTCATTTACCATACATGTGACCAAGTAATGGAAGTATAGGTTATACGCAGCTAGCCCTAGGCTAAGCTGGGTCATATTAACTTATGTGACCGCTTGGAGGGCACCAAGGTTCTGTTTAATCCCAGATTAAACTAACATGGTTGAAAGTGGGTTTTTATAACCACTTTGGCTTTTTAATATTGTTTGCCTTTTACCGGCATCAACCCATTTTGGAGTTATTAGCATTTTAGAGCCCCAAACTGGGAGGGAGTTGGAGATGGGTAACCAACTCCCCAACTATTTAACCAAGGCCATTTGAAGGCCAAGGGACAACTTTGTGTATATCTAGAGGCAGATCCTGAGGAGAAGCCAAGTCAAAGTCAGCTTGAGGCGAGCAAATTGCTGAGAGGAGATGTCAGCCCACTCCATTTCAGAGCCCTGACATCCATTCTCACAGGCCGCCTTTTGTGAAAGATTCTAGAGATCTCGACGAACATGACCAGATCAATCTCGTAGCCTTCTCGCACAGGGAATGATGTACCATTAAGATTTCAAAAGAAATAAAGAAGCTTCCCCATAGAGACAAAGGTTGTCCTGAGACGAGGCAAAGTTGTGCCTAACCCGCTATCAACCCAGGTATCATGGTTTGCTGTTCTTCATTGCATTTAAGATCTGCATATATGTCTATGGCTGTATAATTCATTTTTTTTTCTCGTTCTTTCGTTAAGTTTCCCAATGGTCAATTAATGCATGCAAATAAAAACTCAACCATAAGTCATTTCAAAAAATCCTGAGCTTCCTTGTCGTTCTATCCCAGGGAAAAGTCTTCAATTCGTTTCCCGAAAACGGCGCCAGAAATGTTAGCACTAAAAGTCACCTTTAGATTGCATTGATGGTAAGCCTAGTACCCATCAGTTTATATGTCACAAGTAATTGAGTTTTGAGTGGTCAAATGGTAAGCTTGTTGAATGGTTATTTTTTCTTTGAGATGGGGAAACTCGATGTTTGGATATAACAACGAGCACCTAACACCTATACATATGGGGAATACATTATTTTATTTTTGTGCAATGTGGCCTATCAATCTCATATGACACAATGTTTTTTGGCCTCTAATTGAGTTGTATCAATTACTTGTAACAATATCCAAATATGCAACAATGAATTTCAATTCCCTCCTAATCCATTAGTTCTCAAGAGATTCCCTTTATATATCACCACCTCTCCATCAAGTCCTCCCAATAGATATCCATTAACGAAGGATTAATCAATTGAAACTTCCTTTTGCTTGGTACTAAAAGCATGACTAACATCTACATACAGATGGATAAGAAACACTTGGAACTTGTTAAAGGGTTCCTCTATTGGTTACTCATAGACCATCCAAAAAACCACACCTCTCCTCTTTGGACAATATAACCACTCACATTCACTTATGTGTGCCCTTTCCCCCACTTCGGGGATATGCCAGTTATAGATAGTGGTAGTTGCAGGGGTGTATATTCCTCTAAGAAGTTAAAAAAACCAAAAAATATAGTTGGGGCTCATAATCCATGTAACCAATATTTTTTTCTTTCAAAATTGATAGAAAATAATAGAAAATTTTATAAATAATTACCGAGGACAAAATTTGGCTATTGGTAAAACAATTATCACAATTTTTATAGATTCTTATCTATTTTGAGTACTTAAACATTTTCAAATCATTAAACCTCTATTTCTAGATTTTCAAAACCTTGTGAAACTTTAACTCATATGATACGACAAGCCTCTAAGCTAATGAAGATCTCACTTTTGTGTGTTGAAGTTAGGTATCAAATTTGTATGGGAGCTAATTTTGTAGCAAACAATTCCTCTTTTTGGCCACAAATATGATAAGAATCCAATAGAAATTTCATGCATGAGCATAATTCTACTATGATCCAAGGTTTGTGCATGGTGGAACAATGCCTATAGAGGTTTTACCCAATTCTTAATTATCTTAGGTCGTCAAAAACTCAATCAAATTTGTGGATCGATGAGAACTCTAACTTTCTATATCACTAAATTTTGACAATTGAAAATAAGTTTTTTACAAGATTAGATGGCTTCTCAAATATAAAGGTAGCTCATGCTCTTCAACAACAACCCCATTTAGATCATGAATGTTTTGCCATTTATATAAAATTTCAAAATAGTTTCTTCCTTATCTAACAAATGAAAACCTTGCTTTTACATCTTGAAATTATGTATTATAATTAGAGACAACTCATACCCTTCAACCACCATCCCACTCATTAATGAGATGGATCATGAATATTACCATTCATATAAAATTTCAAAATAATTTCCTACCAAAAGAAAAGGTTGCCCTAAAAATTTCAACAAAATAAAAAATACACGTGACATGCCTATGTAATTGGTTATGCCAAACTATATCCCAAAAATCTTATGACAAAGAAGTTAGAATTGTCCTTGAGATTTGGTCTTTATTATTGCAACCACCACATATGCAATGAGCCCAATAAATCAATAACAACAATATAATGAAATGTTTATGAAAACCTTATGTTCAAACAACGAAATTACAACACATTACCTCACATGGCACGCCTAGAAAGGGAATACAGTTTGGAATATAATTTGGTAAATAAAAATAAAAAAATCTATCAAAAATTGATTCTTTGTTAAAAATTGTACAATGCGAAAGAACATACCACTCCAATCTTTTATAAGGAGAGGAAGGTAGAGTATAAAAAAGAAAGATAGAGAAGATAAGGATAAGTCTCAAAGCTTATCTCTTCCCATCAACCTTTTTTCTAACTATGGACAACTCAAGCAAGTGGAGTACCTTGTCAAGGAGGGCCCATAGTTCAACAAAACAAGATAATGGCGAATCTAACTCAGACCTAGAAAAGAAAAATCCATATGTTTATCCTTCGTAAAATATCATGTTCCTTGTACGAGAAGTTTGAAAAGGAACCCACTTGCACATATCTTTTTGATCACACGCACATCCTCATTCAATCCAATCTGATCCAAATAAACTCACCGATAGACATAGAAATATATCAAGTAGAAGTAGAGTCTGGGCAGTGTTTTTCCTCGTTTGCAGTGTTTTATCAGATCTGAATTTGGGGGTGGCAGCCATCTTCAAACGTATGGTGGATTGCAGTTTCAAACCCAGGTCGACTTGTGCTTCAAGGTGTATTACAGAGTATGGATGCTTCGTGCCAAATGAAGTCACTAAACAGCCATGGGACCATGGATGAATCTGATTCATTTTCTTATTCTATATCATCGTCCGCTTCTTCTGAAGACATAGAGGGCTCTGTTTCCTCTTCTTCCTCAGATTCTTCTTCTTCATCATCATCTGAAGGTGATGGGCCTCTGTATGAAGTAAATTCTCTCAGGGCCAACCTGCCTTTCAAGTAAGTTTTATTTTCATTTCCACTTTAAAAATAGAACTGAAGAAACAGTCATTGAAATGTAGGAAAACATTAGTCTTAACACTCACTTTATAATCCACAGCATTTTAGCTTGTTGATTCTGGTTAAACTGCTATTGAAGTGGGTTTTTTATCCAAATCATATAGGGTTGGTTTCAGTTTCTTATGGAGATCTGATCTTTTGATTTTATGGGCTTTTTTGAAGGTATATTTTGATAGTAGGCCTTTTCCTCCGAAGCTGAGATTAAGTACTAATGTTCCTTTTAGCTGTTATTGGTCACTGGGTTGTGTTTAGCTCCAATTGCTATTGATACTGGGTTTTTTTCTTTAACCTTCAGTTGGTGCTAGGTTTTGGTTAATCTACAGAGGTCAAATAAATTGGTTTTTTATTTTTTGTTTCAGTAATGCACCTTGAGGGGTTGCCCACATAGAACATATTTCGATTGAATTAGGTGCCAAGACTGAGGGGTAGCTCAGCCACCAGTCATATTAGCCCATATATTATTCAACTTGTTGGGGTAGTTTGTGGGGATGCATTATTACCTTTGTTAGAAGGGTTGGCCTTGAAAGGTATTACCCGAGATCTGCAAAGGGAAGGAAGCTAGGGTTATCATAATCCTTCTAACAAAGGGAAATAGAAAATTCTACGAAAATCACTGGGGACTTGGCACCTGGCCTCATTCCGTTGAAACTCAAGCTACTCAGGTTGGGCAGACCAGAGCAAATTGGAATCCTGGTGAACGGCTTGATACTTAATCAATCTTAACAGTCAATTAATGCCCAGATTGCATATCTTGGTTCTTATTTAATGTACAGCTTGGTATTGGCTCTTCCCTTTATGTGAAATTGGTATAGCAGTGCTGTTTAATCTAGAGTTTGGAATGGGGTTTCTCTTTCAAACTTGGAATATTATTTGATATAGAATTAGGTATTTGGTTTTTGTTTGATCTACATTCTCTTGTTGCGTTTCACCTTTAAACTGCAATCGGTATTGGTTTTTAGTTTAATCTAGAACCTACATTTGCTTTCCCCTTTAATCTGCATCTGCGATTAGAATTTTGTTTAATCTGCAATTTGGTATGGCATGTTTCCCTGTTATGAACTATCATATTTCTTTTCTAGGTTTTGGTAGTTTTTTCCATTCATTTTTTAGAAAGCTAGATTTTGGTGGAGCTTAAGTATGATGCTATGATTTGTACTTATAGGAGAGGGCTGTCGAAGTTTTATGGAGGCAAATCTCAGTCATTTTCATCTTTAGCAGATGTCAAATGCTTAGATGACCTAGCAAAGCCGGATAATCCATACAGGAAGAAGATGAAGAGCTCACATAGCTATGGTGCTCAGATTGGCGTCCCTAGGTCATATCCGCCCCAAAGTTCATCTGGCTCCATCTCTAAAAAACCTCAAAATGGCAACTTTGCATCCCTTAAAAAAGACATTTTTCTTCCAAACAGGCCTCCAGTTTCTCCTCTCAAGAACTTAAAACGAGGAAAAAGGCGAGCATCTATCAGCCGGGAAAATGAAGGAAAAATCAGAGATGGTAGACCTTTTCTGTTTGAACAGGATCAGGATCTGTCTAGTTTTCTTAAATTTGTAGATGTTAAACGATAGCTGTTTATCTTTGACAATGAATGTCATTCTCAGTGGTTTTTGGGTTAGGATTGGAGGCAAAGCTTCAAGGCCATTTTGCTAAGATGTGTAAAGATGTACAAAAACAGATTTACAACTTTCAATGATATGTTACTCCTATCATACCGTCTACAAAATTCTATGTCAGATTACTTGCTTATAACAGTAGTCTTCTACTTGAAATGAAGCAAGGCATTGATTAGATAGATGTTGATCTGTATGCATGGACTCTATGGGATTTATTATAGTGCTAGATTTTTCTTTGAATGAATGAAACCAAAGAACCCTGAATTTCAACATTGCACTTGGAGGATTGTAGAAGGATTGGTTTGTGTATGACGCTGCAAGCATACTAGTTCGGGACATTTTGGTTGAGGTGGTGTTCTTGTAAGGTGGTTGGTGTCTCAGTGATGATATAGTTCGTCTCCATGATGAGAATATATATTTACTTGGGCTTTAAAGGGGAGTCTCATGTCTTTTGTGTACTGACTTCCTCATGTGAACACAAAACTAGCGGAAGATGAGATGGTTGAAGAAAGACAAATTCAGAGGAGAATAAGAGAGCGGAAACTCCTGCTGCTTGCACAAATTTCTTGTCTCACAGTAACCAAAGCAGAAACAATGGGGAGACTCATATGAAAGCTTTATGGACAACATAGCGCTTAGTTTTCTTTGATGACTACAAAGAAAGGATGGACATGTTTAAGATGGATCAGTAAAGCTTATGACAGATACCAAGCTTCTTGAGGAAGTAATGGAAAAATAAACATGTTTCCAATATTAGTTAGGTTACTTTTTGCATCTGATGGACCTCCTCACTTGAAGGGTATTCTCATGATAGGAAAAGCTTTTCCAGTGTCGCCACTGAGGCTGATTTGAATATTTAGTGACTTTTATATCTGTTGAAATCATGCTGGTTTCTAATGTTTCAGTTTCAGATATTACAGCTGTAAATAAATAAACAAGGTACTGATCCGACTGCCATCTTATTTGATTTTGGGTAATGCAACTGAAGTCCATCTGAATGGCATGTTTTCAAAGGTCTTGTCGGAATTTGTTTTTCTTTCGACTTGTTTGTTATTCAAAATGGGTGCATTCTATTGGCTACATTTTGTCAGATCAATACAGAAGCAAATTCTGGTTGCATCATCTATATTTTGACATATGGGACCAGGCTTACAAGATATAATATTGTTGCCTGTGCATAGTGTTTTCACAAGAACCTGGTACGTACATTATTGTCAGGGATGCAAATGCAATTATCATCCCTTAAAAAATGCATATAAACCCAATATTACACCAAGATAGCCTTTCCTCTACCTATTCATGCAATCAGGGGAAGTGCATACAATCTAGATCCTATATTTAGTTTTTCTCATATAAACCCAATATTACACCAAGATAGCCTTTCCTCTACCTATTCATGCAATCAGGGGAAGTTCATACAATCTAGATCCTATATCTAGTTTTTCTCTTGCACATAATTGAGGAAGTAACATACACATTGATTGGAGATAGCAGAGAACTATTTACAAGGTTATCCTAGGCTATTATAGAACAACCATAAAACAAGCAGCATCCCTCTTGGAATACTATGCCTGTGACCTAATACGATAGTGACAGCCAATAACACTATCAATTATTCAATCAGATACATCAATTAAGGAATGGATAATTCAAATGCTATGATGGTGGAAAACCTATCCTCTATGAAATTGGCCATAAAAAAGGCACATGTGAAACCCCCACTTCACAAAATTAATACACAATGTAATTATGAAACAATGACCCATAGGATCAACCTGCTTTTAAAAAATGAGAATAAGCTATTCCAAGACATCATTGTAAATTGGGTATATATTTGCAAGGAAGCTTTAGAGAAACTACCCCAAACTGTTGTAATTAGTGAATATATAGTAAATGAAATAGGTAATTGTCTAACAATAACCAGTGTTCCATGGGGATGCTTCCCATGTCCCAAAGACAGGGGGACTCTTGGGGGGACCTTTCTCTACGTCTCCTTTTTGGGAGACATGGGGGACATGGGGAGATGTGCCTTCCCAAGGTGGGGAACTCTTTTCAAGGGATTTCTGGACGTCTCTCAATTTTTATTTTTTTTAATAAAACTTAAAAAACAAAAATTTAAATTTAAAAAAGAAAAAATTAAAAAATTAATATATATATATAAAAGATAAAAGTTAAACACATTAAATTTTAAAACACAATAAATAACTTATAAGTTATCACATGCCATCTTATAACTTATATGAGAGTGACTTTGACCCAGATAGTGACTCAGAGACAGATAGTCACGTTCCCTTTGATCTTTGATGGTCTTGAATAGTGATGACCCCTTTGATCTTTGATGGTCTTGAATAGTGATGACCGCAAACCTTGACTCTTCACTCTTTACTATTTAAAATTTTTACTATTTCAGACTTTAGTATCTACTATTTAATATTTTGCTTAGTACTAATCAATTAGATTATACAATGATGAATGGTGAATTTAATTTTTAAATCAATGTATCAATATTTATTATTTTACTAATTTTGTTTCAACTTTCATTTATGATTTATGAAGCAATGTATTTCATTATTGAATTTGAATTTTGAATCATGTTTAATAGTTTATATGATTTACAAACTTGAATTTTTAATTTACTAATTTAGTAGTATTTAGTATTTTAGTATTCACTAATGAATTTTTATGGGATGAACATTGAATTGTTATTGTTGAGATTTTGTCATTATTATTTTTTCTTTTAAAATTTTATATTTTATTATTTCTTATATTATATATGTGATGTCCCCCATCCCCTAAAATCCCTAAAATTTGGAGTACTTTCACACGTCCATCTCCCCACACCCACATCTCCTCGTCCCAGAGACTTGGTGGAACATTGACAATAACTAATCAAGTATGAACTTTCTCAAATTTTTAATAGCTACCAATTAATAATTCCACCTATGATATAGAAAGGCTATAATATTTGATATGGACTTCTATGCTATATACGATAGAAGATAAGAGAACTTCCAATAATCACTTTGAAAACATAGGAAAAACCTCCACACTACAAAAACATAGGAAAGCTATGCATATTGAAAAATAACTTTTGATATAGATATGAAAGTGTAAAAATATGATCAATTTACATGTTGAAACTACTTTGACAACCAATCAACATCATTGTCATTCAACATGAAAATTAATATGGCATTTTATTCATAGCAAAATAGGATAAACAACCTCATTTATTTATAACACTAGAAGTATTGAATAAGCTAGGATTGATCATTCTAGAATATCTATGCACTTATCAGTTAATTGATTAACACTATAAATTGATTAAATTTTAAGAGTTGATCTTGCTAACATGTGAACTACATTATTTGTGTACTAGCTCAAAGCATTGTTTTATAATTGAGTAAGAATAGTTTGACAACAAAACTTGGGTTACACTTCAAGTTACCTTATTTTGTTTAATATTTCATCATATAAAAACATAATAAACAAAATATTGTCCTTGAGTGAGAGTTGATTGATGTCATATACAATGAATTGCTTCACAAAAATATTCACTCAAGTCTTTAAAGATTTTAAAAGTAACTAGCATACCCTCGAAGCAGGGGAAATGAAACACCGAAGTGAATAGGGATGATTACTTTGTTTAAAGATCATGGGATTTTGTTTTTGGGAGGATTTAAAGAGATGTAGCCACAAGGTGTCAATGTTCAATGTTTTGGACCAGTGATTTAGATCTTCATTCTTTTGTTGTTGTAGTTCCAAATGTGTTGAATCACCTAATTTCGCACAAAATTTGTATAGGCTAATGGCATTGATTCCTTTAAATGAAAAAATTGAAGTAACGTGATTAAGCTTGCCAATCATATTTGATAAATCGAATATTAAAATAAATCCAAACTAATATGATTAGTATAACATACACGAACAAGCGCCTAAAAGTTTTTAGCATATTGATTTGAATCATAAAGCCAAAACTGATGTTGTAGGTGAAGTGGTGGTACACCAGAAATACATGATTACAAATCAAGAGAATCAATGGTTTTCATGGAGACCATATGAAAAATCTATAGGAAAAATAAAATGTCAATGAAAGAAAACACGCGATATAAATTTATATTAACTCTATAAGTATTCACCAATGATCATATTTTAAAGCTTAATTAGAAGATGAAAAAAATGGTGGGATGTAAACAAGGTATGTCATCAATTAAGCAAGGAATATAAACACAGAGTATGTCATAAATTGTTTTCTCCTTATAAGCAATGATACTTTAAATAATGAACTCTTCTTTACAATAGAAATAATTGTTACGAGGCTTTTTACAGGTAGCATAGAGGACAATTGAAAGGCAACATATATGAAAATGAATATGTTTAAATTAGATAAAAAAAAATTGTACAAAATAAATGAATATACTCTCATTTACAAACATGTGGCATACCACTAATTCAGATGAAAAAAAATTGTACAAAATAAATGAATATACTCTCATTTACAAACATGTGGCATACCACTTTTCATTTTTTTTTTTTTCAACGAGAAATTAACTCGATTTATATTAGAGATATAAATCATTTACATCACAAGCAGCCATTACAATTCGTCCCGGAGACCCAGACAGAATTGACCTCAAGACCTCCTCCCAACACTTGGAGAAAGGTACTTGTCATTACCAACCGCGTTGTCTCACGGGACTCAGCATACCACTTTTCATTGAAATATTATAAATGACACCTCACTCTCCTTGCAAATGAATGAGTTCTTTGATAAAAGAATTTATTATTGCTACCCTAATAAGATTCATGATCATTGCAGTTCAGATTTGATCAATTTATTAACAGTTTTGAAACCGTTGAAAGTTCACGTTCTCTGAAATTTTATTTTATTATTTAACATTTAAACCACTATTGTGTCATAAAACCACTTGATATTGCGAATGGATACCTTTTAACCTTTTAGGGCTAGGAGAATGACATACCCTCATAGATCCAGGGGGAACCATAATTGCTCCTGAAATAGAAAGCCCACACCTATGCTTGAAATACCACCACCACTCAAGCCACAACTCGATAGTGAAAGGGGAAACCACCAGCAAGGACCCAAGAGCCACAAAAAACCACACAGAGACCAAACTTACATAGATAAAAATCATGAACAGGTCTAGATAGGAAAACCAACAGAAGAACTGAGAACCACTACCTTGAAAAGGAAGCTGGGTCAGATCGTTGAGGATCCCAAATCAACCCAATAGAGAGGAGTCCTTGCCTGACCATTCCTTCATCGCTTAAGAAAACCATCACCACTAGAAGCCATGATCTCCCACTCCTCCTTCATTATGGTTTCTGTATGATTTACCTAGTGCACCATGACATCAAACATCATTTGAAGTATAGCACTAGAGTTAGCAAAGTTCGCTATCCACTTTCAAGCTTGACTCCTGTACTCCCACCATGTCTTCATTGATGGAGTAATGAGTGCACTGGTTGGACCAGGGGAGTTCGTACTCCTCCCGTCCTCTCACATCCTCATGTCTCTACACCTATTGAAGCCACACCTCAACACATGTCCCATGTACATTATGATACCATGGAATGACGCCTCGACTCACTGCGTGTGAGATTAGTGTTCCACTCGTTACTCGTTACTACCCTATCCAAGGTACAATCTTTTTTATTATTATAATCAACTTTAATTATTATTATTATTATTATAGTTGATATTTGTGTTTCCCTTTTTACATTATTATTATTATTATTTGTGTTTCCATTTTTATATTTTCTTTGTAAAAACTATTAATTTTTTTATTTTTATAAATAATTTATTTATATTTCCTAAATGATTTTGTAAAAATGTGGAGATAAATATTAATATAGATAAAATCAATATCATGTTAATTAGATTAAAAATAATAATTATCTTCTTATTTTATATAATAATAATAATTTTGAAAATAACAATCTTATAAGTATTAAGGTATTAATTTCAATTTCCATTTAAATTGAAAACACAATGCCCATAAAATAATTACTGATGGTTGAAAAAGTTATCATGATCTTAATAACAAATATGGCTTCATACACTATATTTTTAAAATTAACTACAACACTCTTTACCCTTACCTTATTCTATTAGGTAAAGTTGGATGCACATCATTGGAGTCTTAAGCCATGATTTGACATTTAGATTATAAGCACAAATTGAGAAAATTGAGAAAATATACTCTTTATTATATCTTCTAGTATGTGGTGTGGTCACAACAACACACTTGAAAGAGGACAGGTACTTGAAAGAGGACAGGTTAGAGATTCTAAGTCTTGATTTAACTATTAGAAAAGTAAAGAAGACAATCAAACTAATAATATGAATATAACAATATATTAAATCTTACTATATGAAGTTTAAATATAAGATTTTGAAATGACCATTAAATCAAGAATAAGTGGAAATTGAAATATTACACACATTTTATAAATCCTAATTTCAGTGGTCAAAACAATTTCCTAATATTTTGAGTTTAAAAATAGCTTGAATATCACCAAAATCAAAATCAATGATTTTTATAGTAAATTTATAAAAATGGAAATACAAAAAAGATTGATGATGAATATCATTTCCTTTTAACTTATCTTATCTTAATAATACAAAACATAACTTTAATCAGAATCATAACTTAACTACTCTTCAAAACCTTTTTACTTACAAAAACCACATTCTACTCTTTAAGTCCTTTTTTTTTAAATTAATTAAAATGCCTTATCCTCAAAAAAATTCCATATATAATAATTTTTTTCCAAATTGCAATAGTTGATATCTTGCATTATAATTTTGACATTTTGGGTTGATTTTGAGATTTCAAAAATTTGTGAATGGATGAGATTGTAATTTTTATTTGATAAAGTTGTGATTTCCATTTTTTTTATTAAAACTAAAAAATAATTTTAAAATTATAAAAATACACCTTCATTTGGATTTTTATCAAATAAAACTATGCAATAGTTGATATCTTCCATTATAATTTTGACATTTTGGGTTGATTTTGAGATTTCGAAAACTTCAAGGTAAGAATTGTGAATGATGAGATTGTAATTTATTTTTTTATTTAAATAAAAAGATAGTTGAAAAAAAATACTTTGATTTGGATTTTTATCAAATAAAACTATGAAAATGATGAAGTTTGGATTTTGATTATATGAAATTATGATAATGTATTTTTGGAAGAAAATTATAGGAAGAGATTAAAATAGGAGTTGGAAAATTTTCCACTGATGGAATAATAAACCATAAAAATTAGTTTCAATCATCATCATCATCATCATCATCATCATCTGTTTTTATTGGTGTATGAGAACTTCTTTATTTATGGAACAATAGATGAATGAAACACATGTTCTTAACCATTAAACTTGGATTCTTAGCTCGGGTGGTTGGGTAGCCTAACACCTTCAATGATAGGGGCAATCCATCACAAGCTATTAAAATACCAACTACCAGATCTGCAAATTCTGGTAGAGGATGTTGCTGATGGAAGGCATAAAAGTAGAAGAGATTTTTTAAGTCTTGTAAATTCAACCCTTTTAGCTCATAAACTAATGTCTCTGTGATTTTTTCTATTTTGAGGATTTTCTTGTCCCGAGACATAATCAAAATCAAACTATTGGGGTTAAGAACATCCTTAACTAGAAAAAATGGTTGCATTCGTCAGGCATCATCTATGTCATCTAAAATTATAAGAAATGGAGAAGAGGAGGAAATATGCTTTAAAAGTCTCTCTATACCTTCATCAATGTTGTCTATCGACAGATCCAATCCAGTTAAGTCCTTGAGTAGTTTCCTCTGCAAGGAATGTAGAGAGCCTTTGGCTGCGTTTTCTTTGACATCATATAAAAAGCATGACCGACTATAATGTAATCTCCTCTTTGCTCAAGTATTCTTTGGCCAATGTTGTCTTTCCAACACCGCCTTGACCCACAATCCCCACAACCTTCCCCTTCTGTTGTTGCAAAAATTTGGTTTCAAATTCTGCTAACTTTTCCTTCAAACTCGTTGCATGTTCGACCACAAATTTCAATGGTGTTTTGTCAACGTTATTCAACGCACATTGCACGACCTCTTCCAGTGGTTACCCCTCGTCCCTGAATATCAGAGAATACATTAGATGGTAAAAATAACTCATATGAAATGTCGCATGCGAAGCCACCAATTTGGAGTCGGTGACGAAAAGACACGTGGAAATAGAAGATAGGTTGGTTTCTATTAACAGACGACAACTTCGTATTGGCTTTAGATAGACGATGAATCCCTCGAGCGTAACCTCCCCTTAAAACACCTTCGGTGTAATAATGTGGTCCATTTAATGATATATGACACTAACATCACTCATAATTACATCGTTTAAAAAAAAATAAAGATCACTATGACAAGAACTTTAAAATGATTTAGTATAAAAAACATTGTAGCAAATATGTGAAGGCATTACCCTATCATTTTATCAATACTTCTTCTTGGGCTTGATAATGTTTATATATTATAAATACAATAATACTAAATAATGTAAATAATAAATTTAATAGTAGAAAAACCACATTATAACATAACCCCACTAATCATAATGAATCATAGAAATACTAATTTTCATAAACAACCCACAATTATGCACTAGTTTAAGTTAATAAGGAAATTGTGCAATTTACAATTGCATTGTGAAATGCATTCAATTAATAAAATTTGAAATGTAGATGCATATGTACCAATGGTCATCTTTGGAAATAAAATTATATCACAAATTGAGTATGATATTCTAAAAGTCCCTTTTTTTTGCTTTGCAGGGCTTTCACTGGGTTGTCCTAGATCAATACAAAGAAGATAAAGTTACATAACTAATTCAATATTTTTTTTTGAGCATTTCCATAACTGAAGTAAGATTTTTGTTTCTATTGAACACTAAYACATGATATTACTTGAGAAGGGTTAATACAGATAGGATTATATAGGACTTTCCTTTTCCAAAAAAAAAATGTAAAAATGGCTTACAAAGATTGTTCCTTTTTTATGTGTATATGTGTGCGTGCACATATACAGTTTATTTTATAAATATACAATATAGTAATGTTTTGAAGTATTTTAAAGTACAACCATGGTCGATTTGATTGAATGCATATCGATGTGCTAAAAAAAAATAGATTGGTATCTCCTAGTGCTCATAGTAATGATCATAGTGTTGCTCTTGTCCACTATCTTCTTGATGGTCCTATGGCATTGGCACCATTTCCAAAATCAGCGATACTTGAACATTTTGCCGTTGTTTCTCTTCTTATATTGAAACATTAGATGCTACCATGTTAATTTATATATAAAAGTATTGTATACAACTTGTAAAATTGAATTTAGTATATAAGAAAATCTAACCACATTGAACTATGCTTTGATATTATAAACAATGTACATTCTACATGTTGAAGGGTTCCACATATATAACTATGCTTTGATATTATCAACAATGTACATTCTACATGTTGAAGGGTTCCACATATATAACCTTTGTGTATTGAAACTCCTAAAACCATTACACTATCTCAACAATGTAACTAACTTTTTCCTTGGATAATAGAAAAAATAACATAATGTTTGGGCACTTCATTCCAGATTACTCAAAGACAAAAACTAAATTAGAAACGTAAGTTTTAAGCTCATGTTGGACTTTAAACTTGATGTGTGGATAAGATGATTACTTTATTCAAGAGGGTCCTACACCACCTATATGCTCGAACGCTGCCATTAACTATTACAAGGGTTGTCTAATGTAAAGAACATGAAGGGTAAATACTTGCATAATTTAAAACATCAAATATAAATCTAGACTTTCCATTGAAAAAATGCAAGATGAAGGCATGAATTGAAAATAGTCAACTATGCCCATAATTTTAATTATATATATATATATATATATATAAGTTGGATTGTTAATTCAATTTACATTTCTAAGTTATAAGAAATGACAAATAGAGACACTTTTTATAAGTTTTCTTGCATTTGTTCTTCCACATGCGGCCAATTAGGATATACAGAATCCCATAGCTAAAGTGACTATTTTATTAAAAAATTCATATATCATCTCTCTTGCACCATCTTTGATCTTCGAGGTTGTGTCTCTATATTTATCTCAATAATCTCAACGTATCCATGTATCCCTAGGTACTTGGTTTGGGCCTATGTAACAATCTCATAGAGTCCCCAAACAACATCTTTTATGTGTTTATAAAGAGTCTTCAATCCATGATTGCTTTTGTGAAGCCTATTAATCTCATATGACATGACCATCTCCTTAACAAGAGGAAGGATAAGGATAGGGAATGTTCCACACTGATCTAGATTTAATTGTATTTTAGATTGATTATAAAGTTGACCCTTATTAACTAAAGGTTGATCACAATATATAAAATTTTACAACAATAATGATTACTCCATAAAAGCCTCATATTCCATGATCCTTATATCTTTTGACCTCTAAAGTGGGCATCTATATGTTTGTCTCGACAATATCAATGTCCCTATAGGTACCCAATCTAGGTTTGCCTAACTAATTTGAACATGGACCCCTAAAATGATTAGGAAAGAAGGATTTGTTGAAGAAAAAGTGGGCTCAAGTTAGGGGTAAAGCTATAGACCATTAACTTGGTAAAAGGGGTTAAGTTTTCTTATGGAAAAGATGTCAACAAGCAAGCGATTGACAAGTAAGTTGTTGATAAGTAGGGGATTGGCAAGCACATTGTTGACAAGTAGGTGATTGACAAGAGAGTTGTTGAAAAGTGGGTTGTCGTCAAGAAAGATGTTGATGGAAAAGGTGTCAACAATAAGGTTGTTGATAATCCAATTGTCAACAAATAAACTCTTGAAAAATGCTGGTTTTAATTACCAACAACAAATACACATAAACATCTATGAAGCAAGGGACACCAGGAGTTTACACACAACAAACACCCGAAGGGGAAAATTCTATTAATCAACCATTCTCGTGTGTGTGTTTCTATTGTATAATTGGTCCCTTTATATAATAATAGGTGACCATAACGACTATGTCATAATTATATGTTTAGTTCAACCATATGCATAACTATCTCAACAATATTTCCTTAAATATTTCCATGAATCTTTCAACCAATCTTCATCCCTAACATCTCTCTTCTCTTCTCATCTTTGATTCTTTCGTAGACATCTATGATTGGTATACATTATTACAAATCCATCATATTATTCATCATTCACAAGTAAGATTTAATCCTTCATACTCCCCCTTAACGAGTACTTTTGATATCAATATACAATATTGAAATCTCTTTTGAATTGGTTTCATCTTCATCATCTATGCGCTTTTCCTTCGATTCTCTTTGTCTTCTATGATGTTTGGTTTTTTTTATTCCTCATTGATCTAAAAAGGATCCAGAGAAGGCTAAGAAAAAATCAGAACTCATAGAGGCAACTTAGAACGCTTAGAATGGCTCCAGCAGATAGAGAAAGGGAAAAAATTCAAAGTTCCCAAAACTCAGTGAAAATGACATGATCGCAAAGAGTGCATCACAAGATTTCTAACGACACATAAGACTCGTCAAACAAATTTACGGTTTGAAAGATATTCATGGTCAAAGTTGCGGTCAAACATGGCCAGTCAACAAGGGACACATCATCATCTGTACTGCTGAGGTCAACAACTTACATGGCAAGGTGAAATCATTGTACGGGATGTTGACATCAACATGCCACGTGGAAACACCAGAGGATTCCATGTGTCACCCGCCAATGGGATTTTCAGGGGTCCATGTGGACCAATAGAAAAGTGCCACGTGGCACCCCTAGGCGACGCCACGTGGCACCACCCATGGAGCGCTACGTGACAGTACAGAATGATAGGATAGCCACGCTAGCATACAGGTGGGTGTATCAGTGGGAGCCACATGGCCTAATCATCGAGTGACACGTGGCATCTCGAAAATGCCCAATATTGGCCCATGAATGAATTTCGTTTAAAAAAAAATGGCAGGTCCGCCAAATCTGGTGGACCACAACAATTTTAAATATCCATTGGGAGAACCTTCTAGCAGGTCACTAAACTTAGCGGAGAAAGGAATACATTGTACCATATATATATATAACAAACATCCAAAATGTATTCCTGTGGGTTCGACCCCGGAACCTCTGCCTTACCCAATGCCTTTATAACTCCGCCATAACCAACGTGCCACCAATGCTGCTTGGTATATCCACCAATTTTATTATTTAAAAATAACAATCCGCCCAGAGCTAGGGGGAGGCGCGACCGTACCGTACGAATGCAAGCATGGATTACGAGGCATAGGCTGTCATAATTGCAGGTTGCAGAGGGCATGAAAATCGAGACAAAATTCCTCTTGGGCTTGGGAGTGCCAGAGTTGGATCGGAGCGTGGAGACAATCAGTTTTGGGTAATTCGATGCCACRAATCCAGTGGTGATGTCTGTTTTTTGATTTGACCATTATTTTTGCAGCTTGATTTCAGAATGAGGTATATTCATGTATTTGCCAAATTATTTTGCTGAGTTAATGAAAGAGCCTACCCATTTGAGAKCAAGACCCAGAGACGTAGTCCACTAGGGACAAACTCCATTATCAAGTTTTTGTGTTCAGATATGATGCTTATGTCTCTTCATTTTTTAGTTTTCCCTTCTTTAATGGTGCACTTTAATTTATGCTCATTTAATACAATTCTTTATAAGTCACGATGAAAAGATCCTGGATCATGGTATCCGAGTAGTCATCTTTGAATTGAATTGTTGAGTGTGAATGCTTACTAGGGCCAAGCATAAGCAGGGTGAAGGAACTCTAAATAATTTCAATCTCGAAGTTGGTTGTGTATCCATAAGGAAGAAAATGGTAGAAGAGGACAAGCGTGATGCACAGGAGAAAAACTTTCACATGGTATTTTATCGCATGTTAGAAATGGTCGAGGGAATTTATGGAGATAACGAGAAGAGGATGAATAAGAAAGGGAAGAAAAATGAAACATGTGCAGGTGATGATGCTTCGGTAAACCAAGGGGCTGGAGGAGATCCTCCTGAACCTCCTTATTCACCTTCGAGTTCTAGTTCTTTTTCCTTTGAGCATTCTCATCATTCTAGCCATAAAGCCTCTTTTAAAAAACCATTATTAAAGCTTGATGAAATTTTTTCTTTACCTATGTTTAATGGAGATGCTAATCCTGAAAAGATAGATAATTGGATCCGACAGGTTGAAGTGTATTGTCGTGTCCAACATATTGATGAAGAGGAAGTTAAAGTGCAACTGGATTCTCTTCGGTTGGAAGACACCGCTCTCGTATGGTGGGAGATCAAGCTTCAAGACACAAGTAAGTGTGGTAAGATTCTTTCCTCATGGTCAGAATTTAAATCAGCGATAAGGAAGCAATTTTATCCATTAGGATATTTACATAAATCAATGATGGAATGACAAACTTTAAGGCAAAGTAAAGGACAAATTGTACAAAGTTTCACAGAAGAATTTAGGAAGAAAGCTCTTGCATTGAACATTCCTTTGGATTATTATGAAACTTTAATGAAGTATATTGGCACACTTCACAGTTATATTCGACATACTTTTATCTTGTTTAACCCCACTAGTATTAATGAAGTTTGTGTGCAAGCCACTCACCTTGAGAACAGGGGGAAACATGTTAAAAAAGAACCCACAAAGAAACCTTCCAATTTCCCACAGAAGACTTTTAAGAAGTTTGAAAGAAAGGACAAGAAGACCACTATAGTGACGAGAGAAGGAGAAAAACCATCTTGCACTCATTGCAAGAAGAGTGGTAACGATGAAGGACACTGTTGGAAACTGCATCTGGAAAATAAACCGAAATAGTTTTGTGGAAAGGGGAAGACAAAGACCGTTGCTACGGTATAGCAAGATCTTGGTTCCAATTCAGGAGATGAAGGAAAGATCACAACAGTTGGAGTACACGGTAAAGATTCTCTTCATGCTAGTTCTAGTTCCAATGATAAATCTAATGTTGATGAACAAAAGAGGAATGAGTTATTTCACATAAGAGTTGTACCTAAACATACTAAGCTAGATACATTATTTGATCTGGGTTCCCAAGTAAACTTAATATCTGAAGCACTTGTCAAGAAAATGGGTCTTGAAACGAAACCACATCCGAAATCTTATCCTCTTGGTTGGGTATGTGAGAAAGAAAAACTTAATTTCACCAAACAATGTAGGATCAAATTTGCTATTGCTTCAAAATTGATTGATGAACTTGATTTGGATGTTGTACCACTTGATATATGTGGCATAGTGTCGGTAAGTCCTTATCTTTATGATATAAAAGAAATCTTCTTTCGACATGAGAACAAATACCACCTTACTAAGGGGGGAGTAGAATATATTGTTAGAGCTCATAGCATGAGGGTAAATACAACACTTGTTAGTGCAGGGAAAATGGAAAGACTCATAAACACTAATAAGAGATATGTACTCATGGTCGTCATAGAGAAATATGTCGGGACATATGATGCTTTCCAAGGGTGTGATCCATCTCATAAAAATGAATTAATTGATATTGTTTCTAAGTATGATGATATTTTTCAGGAACCAGATGGATTACATCCTAAGAGGGAAATCCAACATGAGATACATCTTCAGCAGGATTCTCTTCTTCCTAATGTGGGCATGTACATGATGTCAGTTGTGGAGATGAAAGAGATCAAGAAGCAGGTACATGGATTATTGGATAAAGGGGTCATCAGACCCAGTTCATCTCCCTGTGGTTCTTCGATCGTGAAGGTTCCAAAGAAAGATGGCACATGGCAAATGTGTGTCGATTATCGACCCTTAAATAAAATCACGGTGAAAAATCAATACCCTCTTCCTCGCATAGATGATTTACTTGATCAATTGAAGAATGTTGTCTATTTCACTAAGTTGGATTTTCGCAGTGGATATCATCAAATCGGAGTCGCTGAACATGATGCATGGAAAATTGCCTTTAAAACCAAACAAGGATTTTTTGAGTGGTTGGTTATTCTGTTTGGGCTTTGTAATGCTCCGAAAACTTTCATGCGTGTGATGAATGATGTATTCAAGCCTTTCATAGATGACTTTGTGATTGTATATTTAGATGACATTCTTGTTTTTAGCAGGACTTGGGATGATCATGTGAGGCATGTAAAGCAAGTATTGGATACTTTACAAAGGGAAAAGTTGTATGTAAAATTGTCTAAATGTGAATTTGGCAAGATTGCACTTGTATACTTAGGTCATATTATAGGAGGAGGACAATTGAAAATTGACCCTTCCAAATTTGATGTAATTGTAAATTGGCCTGAGCCAAAAAGTGTAACCGAAGTTCAAAGATTCTTAAGTGCAGTCCAGTATTGGAGGAGATTCATTCCCAACTTAACACTTTTCAGTGGGAAGGAAAGCAACAAAAATATTTCGACACTTTGAAGGGGAAGATCAACACTGCACCAATATTAGCACTGTCGAATCTTCAACATCCTTTTGAGATCGAGACATATGCTAGTGGATACGCCATGGGTGCAGTACTAATGAAATATCTAAGCATATCTATTACCACTCTGAAACTGCACCAGTATTAGCACTGTTGAATGTCCAACATCCTTTTGAGATCGAGACAGATGCCATCGGATACGCCATGGGTACAGTACTAATGAAATATCTAAGCCTATCTGTTACCACTCTGAAACTTTTAACCAAGCTGTTGTTAACTATCCTACATATGATAAAGAGTTGTATGCATTAGTCCAGAGTGTAAAGAAATGGAAGCACTACTTGTTAGGGTAGGAAACCATTATACACACAGATGACCAACCCTTACAGTATCTTCAAGAATAGACCAAATTGCAACAATATCGACACTATAGGTGGATGGGTTTTCTACACTAGTTTCACTTGGTAATCAAGTACAAAAAGGGTACAAGTAACAAGGTAGTTGATATGCTTTCTAGACCTCCTATTGCTACCTCTATTATTTTGAAGAATGGTTATTTATATCATGATAGCTATATAGAACAAGATGCCATCGATGAAGACTTTAAAGAAGTATATACGAAGCTAACCCTTGGTGCACATGTAGAGAACTATTGTCTGTAGGGAAAGTTACTTTACCATCTTGGAAAGCTATGTATTCCTATAAGTGAACGAGTCCATGTAATACGAGAAGCTCATACTTCTCTTGTGATTGGGCATTTTGGGGTAGGAAAAACTATGGCTCATTTGCAAAGGTTTTGTTACTGGCCTCAAATGAAAGCAATTGTAACTAAATATGTAAAGGGGTGTGTGATGTGTTCTACTTGTAAGCCCAATAATAGAAAACCGGGGCTATACTCACCACTTCCTGTTCCATCCCATCCATGGGAAAGTATATCCATGGATTTTGTAGGGGGTTTACCCATGACCAAAGGGGGTCATGATTATTTGTATGTTGTAGTGGATAGGTTTAACAAGATGTGTATCTTGATGCCTTGTAAAAAGAAGATCACTATTGAGAAGACTACTGATCTCTTCTTTTAGCATGTTTGGGTTCACTTTGGATTACCCACATCTATCATCTCATATCGAGATGCTCGATTCCTTGGGGACTTTTGGACTAGCTTGTGGAGAATGATGGACACCAAATTGAAGAGGAACATTGTTTTCCATCCATAGACCAATGAAGAAACAGAGGTGGTAAACCAAACAATGGTACTTTTTCTTCAAGGCTACTGCACCAAGCATCCCAAGGTATAGGATGAACATATACCCTATGTACAACATGCATACAACCAAGCTTTACATTCATCCACTCAGAGTTCACCTTTTGAGACATGTTTTGGGTACCTGCCAAAGGTTCCTTTGGACTTGATGTACGGGAGAGATGCCGATGTAAATGGAGAACGAATAGAGGACAAAGCCCACAAGTTCATCCAGAGGATTCAGAAGATACACCAGGAAGTCAGGGAACAGTTGGAGAAAATTCAAGCACAATATAAGGCTCGACATGATAAGAACAAGGTTGATCATCAGTTCTAGGTTGGAGACCGGGTATGGCTTCACATCAACAAGGAGAGATTGAAGGGTGAAGGAAATAAACTCAAGTCCATTCATTATGGACCCTTCACTATCTTGGAGAAAAGAGGTACCAATGCTTTTCGTCTAGATATTCCACCTTATATGCAGATTTACTCAATTGTGAACGTTGAGAACTTGAAATATTTTGAGCCTCCCATGATCATGGATCAAGATGAGGAAGTTTCAATACCATCAATTGATGAGTTTGCACCTGAGTACTTGGATGATATACATGAATATATCATCCTGGACAGGAGGACAAGAACTTCACGCAGTGGTGATGTTGATTATCTTTGAGTAGGCTTAAAAGGAACACATCTAAGCAAGGCAAAGTGGATCGAGAAGGACAAAGCGAGGGGACTTTTCCCTCACTTACTAGTTGATTGATGAAAGATTTTGGTGGTCCAAAAATCTCTCAGTGGGAAGGCGTGATCCAAAAAGGAACTAGAGAAGGCTAAGAAAAACTTAGAACTCACAGAGGCAACTCAGAACGCTCATAATGGCTCCAACAGATAGAGAAAGGGAAAAAATTCATAGTTCCCAAAACTCATTGAAAATGATATGATCGCGAAGAGCACGTCAAAAGATTTCTAACGACACAAACGACTCGTCAAACAGAGTTACGTTTTGAAATATATTCACGATCAAAGTTGCGGTCAAACAAGGCCAGTCAGCAGGGGAAACATCATCATCTGTACTGTTGAAGTCAATAGATTACATGGTAGGGTGATGTCATCGTACATGATGCTGATGTCATCATGCTGCATGGAAACACTAGAGGGTTCCACGTGTCACCCACCATTGGTCTTTTCAGGGGTCCATGTGGACTAATATAAAAGTGCCACGTGGCACCCCCAGGCAACGCCACATGGCACCACCCAGGGAGTGCCACGTGTTAGTACGTAATGACAGGAAATCCATGCCATCATATAGGTGTGCGTATCAGTGGGCACTACATGGCCTAATCATCGGGTAACACGTGGCATCCCCAAAATGCCCAATATTGGCCCGTGAACGAATTTCATTTAAAAAAAAATGGCGGGTTTGCCAAATTTGGCGGACCACACCAATTTTAAATAGCAGTTGAGAGAACCTTCTAGTGGGTTGCTAAACTTAGCGGAGAAACGGATACATT
>SNQJ01S0000889.1:85408-129982 GCA_010110895.2 Picea sitchensis | reverse complement strand
TATCGTGACCGTCGGATTTCCTAACTACAAATGCATACTAATGCATACTAAAGAAACACACTAAGAAACACACTTTTACCTAACGACATATTAGACCAAGTAGATCTTAACTAACTCCTAAGTGTCTAAATATCCTAACAATTGAATGGTTTGTTAAATACTTGTCTCACATAGATACTAAGGTATGCAATATAATTCTTCATACATGAATACACTTATTTTTTTATATTTTTAGTGTTAATTGTATAAATGATGTAATATAGACAAACATTCATAACAATGATCTATTTTTTTATGTTGTAAATTGTTAGGTGATTTTTTCCTCCCACTCTCAAATAATTTACATTGCACATACTGAGATATTTTTATTGTTATGAAATATATAGGAATGGAGTATCAAGATATTGATGTATGTCCTAATGATCATATTATATATTATGGAAAACATGAAACAAATATGGAATTCCCTAAATGTGGAATTATTAGATATCACACTAATCAAGTACTAAATAAGGCTCCCTATAAGGTTCTTTTCCATATTCCCATAATTCCATGTTTTGAATGATTGTTTAGGTGAAAAAACATAGCATAATTTATGGATTATCATGCATGGAAGAGAAGTGAAGACGATTTTTTGTGAATGCCTTTAGATGGTTCTTCATTTAGGGACATTGAAGAAAGATGGCCAATTTTTAAAGAATAACCTCATAATGTTAGGATTTCATTGGCAACTAATGGTGTCAATCCATTTGGAGAGATCGACTTTGTCTACTTAGTGTGGCATATTTTTATTATAAACAATAACCTTCAAGTTGTAATTCAACAAAGAGGGATCACACAATGTTGGTAATGATTGTTCCAGATATTTGTTTGCAATAATGTTTCAATTGTCTTGTCTGATACATAATTTATTATATGTACAAGGTAATAAATATGTGTATTTTCAAATAATTAGGTAGCTACCAAGTTAAATATATGGATGCATATATTGAGCCTATTATTGATGAGCTTCTAAAGCTATGGGATGACATCACTATGTATGACATCTCCAAACTAGTTGGGCTGAAATAATTTTAATTCCATGGAATTCTTACAAGGGAAATTCATGATGCCTCAAGGCTAATACATTTTTGTGGTATGTAAAGTATTTCACTTTAGCATTATATAATTTTATCAAAATACCAATCATATTTTTGAAATAATTTCTTGGTATACTAATATTGACATTATTTCATATCTTACAAGTCTTCAAACAAAGGATATATTTTCATATCTAGTTTTTGGTCCCAAAATGATATCTCGACTTTCAAGAAGTTTAGGAAAGGAGGTGCTTGATGAGCAAAGGAAATTCATCCCTAAGAACCATACATATCGAACTGAATTTTTTTTTTTAATGGGAAGGAAGAGACTACAACAAAACCATGAAGAATGACACCTTGAATATGGAATTTGGAATGACAACTAGACAACCTTTCATGGTTATTTATAGAGAAATAAATAAATCTTGTAAAAGATGTCATTAATTTTTTTAAATTTCCCATTGGTTTTGCTTCAAATATAAATAATATCTTAATGAAGAGAGGTGAATTGGCGGGGATTTTTTTTTATGATTGACATACCTTTATTAAGGTATTGTGTTAAATTATTTTATTGCTATTCCTTTTTTATAAATTGGATGTTTTTTGAATTTAGAAAAAAAAATAATGATCCATTTTATGTTATAGTATGTTCTATGTCTATTTCTCCTACAAAACTTTGATAACAACATAAAACATGTTCTATATGAATTGGACAAGTAAACGAGGTAAGTAACTATTTATATTCGAAAGGTAATTAGTTGCATGACTTGCTGACATGTGATTTACTTGCATTATGTAATTATTGTTTTGTTGAAACCAATGATTTGCTTGCATCATGTGTAGGTGGTTGTCATCTAAATAAATGCATAAAGAAGATAAAAATTATTGGAAGAGAGAAATTCCTTGGCTAATGTGTGAAATGAACAAGAATCCATCTCTAGATTTTTTCAATGCACAAGGACGTTACTACATACAACCGATCAAGGACATTGAAATGTGTAGACTTGTACACACAAGGTCAATGCGGATGGTGGAGAGGAACTTGAAGGAATTAAAGGATTCCGTTAGACAAATATCATGTCTTGAGGGTTCTATGGTTGAGGGCTATATGGTATATCAATCCTTCATTTCTATTAGTGGGTATCTTCCTGAAGTAGCAATGGATATAAATGTGCCTCACATTTGGGATGTAAATTCCATCAATAGACATGAAGTGGAGGCTTCGTTGGGGAATGATAGAATGAGGAAAGTGAAAGGTGAGATGTCAGAGAGATGCAATTGTTTGTATTACTTTCTATCAATACTATCATATCTATTTAATTTTTATTCATCCATTATTTCTTAATTTTTACTAGTACCCAATTATTCAATTGTTCTTTCATACAACTAGTTGTGAGAGGGATGCACTACACTGATACATTGCAAATAATCTCGAATAGATGAAGGTATGGATAGAACAATGTATAGTAGTTTATGGTAGGTTATCATGGGATGGGGTGGTAGAGTTAATTAAAATAGATCATCATTTTGAAGATACCAATCTTATGCAAAGAGAAATCGATTTAACATATGGTGCAAAAGATAGAAAATAATGCATTACCCATAATTTTTAATTTTTTTTTCAAATATTGTATCATGTGTCGTGATTTTTTTTCTCAAATTATTAACTAGGTATAAATATGTCTATCAGTTGAAAATGCATTTTTAACATGTTGTACATATTGTAGGTAAAAACCTGTAACATCCCGCTCTTGCGCGCACTGAGTGAACTTATTCTTTGAGGACACTTGCTTGCAAATGATCTGAATTATTATACTATTGGCCGTTTGATTATGTTATGAGGCATTATGGATATGCTGATATGTTATTTTGTTGTATTGACAAAGACAAGTGCTATTGATTTGGTTCTCCTAAGTGTGCAGGACTTTGGACCTCGAGGATGCATATGCATCGGTGAAACCCCTTGGACTCCGGATCGAGTCAGGGAGTGGACTGTTGGGTTGAATATTGTTGATGTGACATATGTACATATGATTAGATGTTATGATGATTGATTATTATTGCTGACATGATTCATTGATGGATGCAGGATTACGATAGCTTATCGACCAGACTCACATGTGGAGTAGAGGGGTCATGCAGGACAATCATAGACTTTGAGGGAGAGGTGTGTGAGTAGCCCTGCCACAACCTACTAGCACTCCCGCCGTGGATCGAATTGTAGGTTAACAATTACCTAGTTTTGTGAAGACCCACGATGCCATGAGGGAAGACTGCGATAGTCACTCATGATGATTCTAAGGGGTGCGCAATGAGGCAGGGGCCTTATTACTTAGAGGCCCTTAGTCTCCCACAAGATCACCTAGCGGTGTATTGACTCCAGAGATTTTTGACGTCTACCAAAGTTAGTCAAGAGGCGAGTGGCACCCTTGGATCACGTAGTGTGTCGTGAGGGGCACGTTGTGAAAGGAAAACAAAAAGAGGCGAGTGGCACCCTTGGAGCATGTAGTGCATCCTGAAGGGCACGTCGCGCAAGGAAAACAGAAAGAGGCGAGTGGCACCCTTGGATCACCTAGTGTGCCCTGAAGGGCACGTCGTGATTTTAACTGGTAAGTGAATAAACCTAGACGACCTTAAAATGAATGATGTGATAAGTAATATTTAAAAACAATTTACCTAATAAAAATGTCGCCCAACCTAGTAAAATTAAAATCTAGGTCTAAGTAGAACGTGTGATCAAGAAAAATAATAACAATAACAAATAAACATGTAACAAAAAGGGGGGGTAAGAAATTCAATTTTATTTATTAAAGTCAAAATTATAATGGAGGATTAAAATTTTAAAAACGGAAATGGTTGTTTTTATCTATTTTTGCTAATTTAATTTTAGTAAAACAAAAAACAAAAAAGAGAAAAGAGGGTAAATGGTTGTTTAATCTACACTTGCTAAATTAATTTTTAGTTAAAAACGAAAAAGAGGGAAACTTAAAAGAAATAGGAAACTTAAAGAAAAAGGGGAAACCTAAAGAAAAAGGGAAACATAAAGAAAAAGATGAATGTCTAACTTAGTAAGGAATCTTGCCTTGGGAACTTGCTATTTATGAACTCAACTAGGAATTAAGTAAGGCGTAAGTCATTTAAGATTTGTAAGGGAATATTGGGACACCAAGGAGCATTTTTAGGAATGCTTTTAGGTGGGTGAGGGAAATAAGAATATTTAATTAATTAATAAAATTGATTTTATGGTGCAACTAGGGGATGGGTGACATGTGTACGGGGGAGGTTTTTCCTAATTAATTAAATGAATAAGGAATTTAATGAGAATTTGGGAAAATAATTACTTGAAAACTCTATAAAAAGGATGGAAGAGGAGGAGTATGGATCTCATCTTTTTGCGTAACGTTACGCTACTTAATTTTTCCTTGAATGAACTTTCTCTTATGGGAGTTGGGATACCCATCTTGGGTAATGAGTAGTAGCTCGACCTTGCAAGGTGAGATGGGTGCTAACAGTTCTCTGGTATTGTGTGTGTGGCCCCTTTGCGGTTCGGGGGGCTCAATGGGAAGAAGAGTACCCCTAGCATTGGCTAGGAGGTACCAGTGAGGTCACATCGGTCGACAAGCAGGAGCTGGATGGAGCGCTCGCGGGACAACGACTCGGAGCTTTCGCATTTGGCTATGGTACACATGCGTATATTTTGATTGGTAGTTTAATATTGTTCTTGAGCTTTCACTATTGTACTTCTATTGTATAAATATTATGTTTTATTCAACGTTTTATAATCAAAGAACTTAAAGTCTTCCCAGCCTTATGCTCGTTGTATTTTGAATTGATTCCCTTAGCAAACCCAACCCCTAATTGCAATGAATTCTCTGCGTTTGTTTTTATCGATAATTATGAAGAAAAATTGTGGTTTATATTCCGTCCCTTATCCCTTTAGTTATTAGTCCATGCCTGAGAAGTCGACCAGAAGATGAATCGGTGGTTGTCACTCCGGTGTTTAAAGACCTATAGATTCAAATGCCCTACTTTCCTGTGCATGGATAATAAGTGAAGGATAAATTTCGCCCAGCTATCTATCCCTTACTTCTCTCTGTGTTTTTCTCTTATGATTAATCTCTAATCTTTGTGCCTTCTTGTGAATGAGTATCTGTGCATTTTTTATTGATCCATTGGAATGACAGTGAATTTATACTTTTAATGGCAGCGAAATTATACCTTGAATGCCTGCGTTTTTAACATTGGAATGACAATGAATTTATACTTTTAATGGAAATGAAAATATATCTTGAATGCCTGTGTTTTTAACATTGGAATGACAATGGATTTATACTTTTAATGGAAACAAAATTATACCTTGAATTCCTCCGTTTTTAACATTGGAATGGAAGTGAATTTATACTTTTAATGGAAACAAAAATATACCTTGAATGCATGCGTTTTTAACATTGGAATGACAGTGGATTTAAACTTTTAATGGCAACAAAATTATACCTTGAATGCCTGTGTTTTTAACATTGGAATGACAATGAATTTATATTTTTAATGGTAGTGAAATTATACCTTGAATGAATGCATTTTCAATTTTGGAATGACAACGAATGTATACCTCTGTCTGTGAAGTTATATATATATATATATATATACCATCGTTTTTGTTTTGATATGTCTGCATCTTTAATGATAGGTCTGTGTTCATTTAATATATAGTGACTGCAAATTTAATAATTGTTGACAACATTTTTATAATTAATGTGTGATAGTGATATAATGATAGTTATTTGTATATTTAAAACACAACATTATCATTTATTTACTCTACGATTTCATATATTTTTAAATGAAAGTTTTATCATATATTAAACTTAGCGATATAATATATTTAATAGACCACAATAAATGCTAGACAACCAATAATAATAGATAGCAATATATCTGTTAGACAACGATATCAATGCTAGACTGCCACCTATTAATAGACATAGATTTTACAGTAGACTGTGTTATCATTGTTGGACATAGATTTATTGATAGACAACAATATGGATATGTCAATTATCTTGATCTAAGGCATGTATGTTTGCAATAGAATTTGTTGCCCTAGAAATTTAATGTGATGTATAATGTTTATAATAGTCATTTTCCCCTTGCGTCTTGTTGAATCAACTATTGGGTGCTTGGGCTTAGTCTTCTTGTTTTGACAAATAATTTGGTCTCCTAGCACGAGGTATTTAGCTTGGGTTAAGGGTCTAGATATGTTATGTTGCGCCATGGTTACTGTCACGCCCATCGCCTTGTGACAGGATGATTACTGATGAGGGGAGCACTGCGTGCCTTGATGGATATATGCGCATGATAACCTGGTCGGAGTCTTATGCTTCTCGATGTGGGTGTTGTTCATTGTAATTGATGTTGGTACTTGGTTCTATGACCCCTCAATGTGTTGAGTTTTGTACGCCATAAAGGTTTTCTACTTACTAGTCGTCAAACCTTTGTGTTGGGTTGTTGATGTTGTCCTTTAGCTTGTAGGCATTGTCTTGCTTGTGGCGGGCTGGTAGTCATTGTTATCTGTCTATTGATTATCACATGTTTCATCCAGTTGTATGATGTGCTAGTATTCTAAGTCATTGTTGTCGGTTTCCTAATCTACGTGTGTGGTGTTCGTCATCAAGATGTGTTATTTAAATGTTATCGTTGTTGCCTTCCTTCTTAAAAAAAATAAAAAATTGTTTTGCGTTGGGTCGCTTGTAGTCATAACGATGGGGTCATTACTTATGGTATTAGAGCGGGGTTCAACCCTGGTACTATGGATCACCATGATTTCCACTGCAACAAACCCTTGAGTAATAGCCTAGTACTAATTAAAAATTTAATGTGTCCATGTGGTGATCTCTATTAGAGGGTGCCACTGAGGTTCAAAGCATGGTGTTGTGGAAGGAGGTGTGACGCCTCCAGACGTGCCTGCGCCCTCAGAGTCTAACTCCCAAGGGGGAAGAACAAGCCCTTGGGTTGGATTCGATTGATGTAAGGGATGATGATGGTCTCACCAGGGTCCTTCCAGAGATTGTAAGAGGCCTTGATTCACCATATATACTGAGATGAGGCTAGGGCACTTGTACCCCTGAGGGTCCACAACGTGCCCATCCAGTACTGATAGTATTCACCGTGAACTCGAGAAGGTCAAATTTCTCGAGTTCTTTGGTGCCCCGGACAATGCATCCGCCGACACATGGTTGGAGAATACGACGATGTGCTTTGCACTTCGCGACTATACCTCCAACATGAAGGTGCGCATGTCGGTTTTTCAACTAAAAGGGAGCGCTCTTATAGGATGGAAGATGCTCCTACTACAATTGAACATGGTCGTCGAAGACGTTTCATGGGAACGACTCAAGGAACGGTTCCAGGAGAGGTATCTTTCCAAGGAATTCGTTGAGATGATGCTCAATGAGTTCAACGCCTTGCAACAGGGAGGCCATACGGTGCCCGAGTACGAGGCCCATTTTTGGAGCTGCTTTGGTATGCTCCACACAAAATTACAGAGAAACTTAAGGTCAACAAGTTCGTGTTGGCCTTAATGTTAAGATTCATCTTCTACTTTGGGTACCGGGAATACTGGACCGAAGAAAGTGTGTTGGAATGTGGGGAGCCACATTACTAGCGCAACTGCCCAGTGGAGAGGACTAGAGAAGCTGGATCAGTCGAACCCACTACCATGGGAGATTTGGGCAAGGCCCATCAGATTCATGCAACGGTGAATAACCACCAGGCAGAGCACCAGTCAACTGTGCTCGAGACATCAGGTACCATCGCTAACCAGACCCTTAGTATTTTGATAGATCCCGGTGCTACCAAGAGTTTCATTTCTGGTGCAGCGCTAAAAAGGATTAAGGCAAAGGAAGTCAAACAAGATGAGTTAGCTTTGTAGAAATGGCTTTTGGAGCCAAACAGAAGGTTGGTGGGAAGGTTACGAGCTGTAGCCTTAACCTGGGAGAGTTTTTCACCAGGGCCAACCTGTACGTCACGATATTAGGATCTTATGATGTCATGATCAGTATGGATTGGTTGGAATCACATGAGGCGATACTCAATTGTAAGATGAAATGATTGAGCTTGGTCGATGATGAGGGACAGAGACGTGTGATTGTAGCTCAGAACCAGGGAGTCTCCCTGAGGTTCATATCTTCCTTGCAATTACGAAAGAGCATGCACAAGGGATGTAAGATTTATGAAATCCTTGCTCTAAACAAGAAGGGAGTAGAGGAAGGTCTAGAACACCATCCGGTGGTGAGAGAGTTTGCAGATGTCTTCCATGAGGAGTTACTTGGGATGCCGCCAAAGAGGGAATTGAAATTTAACATAGATCTAAAAATGGATACTGAACCGATAGCAAGAACACCTTATCGGATGTCAATCCCAGAGTTATAGGAGTTGAGAATGCAACTGAAGGAGTTGCTGGACCTAGGACTTATACGCCCAAGTGTGTCACAGTGGGGTGCGTCGATTATCTTCATACAAAAGAAGGATGGGTCCTGGAGACTCTGCATTGACTATCGTAAATTGAACAAGGCAACGATCAAAAATCAGTATACGTTGCCAAGGATTGATGATCTGTTTGATTAGATGAAGGGTGTGTTGGTGTTTTCAAAGATCGACTTGTGATCAGGGTATCACCAGTTCTGGATCAAGGAGGATGATGTCCCTAAGACTTCGTTTAAGATGAGGTTTGGAGATTATGAGTTTACATTTGGACTAACAAACACCCCAGGGGTATTTATGAGTTGATGAACAAGGTGTTCCATGAGTACTTGGACAACTTCGTCCAAGTATTCATGGAGGATATTTTAAATTACTCTCGGATAATGGAGGAGCATGAAGAACACTTACGCTTGGTACTACAGTGTTTGTGAGAGAACAAATTGTATGGGAAATTGTCTAAATGTTCATTTTTATCAATCAAAGATTCACTACTTAGGGCTTGTCATCTCCGACGAAGGTATCATTGTGGATCCAACAAAGGTCGAGGCTATTATGGAATGGCCTATGCCAACAAATGTCCCAGAATTGTGTAGCTTCATGGGTTTAGCAGGATACTATCGACGGTTCGTCGAGGGTTTCTCAAAGATAGAAAATATGATTACGGAATTGAAGAAGAAGAAGAAGAATTTTGTTTGGACCGAGAAATGCGCAGAGGCATTTTGGAGGCTCAAGGAGCTGTTGACAACATCACCAATATTGAAGGTCCCTGACATGGACACAGACTTCTTGGTATGCAATGATGCATCCAAGGAAGGCTTAGGTGGAGTCTTGATGCAAAACGGTCGAGTGATCGCTTACATCTCGAGAAATTTGAGAAGGCATGAGGAGAACTATGCAACGCACAATTTGGAGTTGTTAGCCATTCTTTATGCCTTGATATTTTGGAGACACTACCTTATTGAACGAAAATTAGAATTAAAAGTGGACCACTGTGGACTACAACACATATTTACGCAAAGCGAATTGAACGCGCGACAACGACGTTGGTCGGAATTGCTTAGCGAGTACAATTTCAATATTACTTACATAAAGGGAACAATGAATAGAGTGGTTGATGCGTTGAGTCAGAGACCATGTATATTTTCGGTGATGCCTCTTCAGACGAATCTACATGAAAAGATTCTAACTTTACAACACAATGATGACTAGTACAATGAGGTCAAGGATTTTATTAGACAAAACACAATGATGGTACCAATATTTGAGGCATTTACGTTGGACGACGACGGATTATTGAGATTTAAAAATCAAATTTACGTACCACTAAATGACGAGTTGAGGAGTTTGATCCTAAACGAGGATCATAGAGCAGTGTACATGGCGCACCCGGGTGTCACAAAGATGAGGGAAGACCTTAAACCCTTATTCTTCTCGAAAGGAATGAAGGCAGACATAGTCAAGTATGTGGCAAGATGTCTAGAATGTTAGCAGGTGAAGGTTGAACATAGACATCCCGCAGGATTACTACATCCACAAGCTATTCCAGAATCAAAATGGGAGGTCATTTCGATGGATTTCATTGTTGTATTGCCACTAACGGCAAGGAGAGGCGACTCGATTTTTTTGGTAGTCAACACTCTGACAAAGAGTGCTCAATTTATTCTTGTGCGTATGACGTATCAGGCCCCTGACATAGCTATAGTTTTCATTAGTGAGATTGTTAGGTTGCATGATGTGCCTAAGAGGATTATATCTGATTGAGTATCGGTGTTTAATGGACGATTTTGGACTAGTTTCCAAGAGGCCTTGGGAACCCAACTTAACTTTAGTATCACATATCACACGGAGACAGACGGGCATACCGAATGAACAAACCAAATCTTGGAGGACATGTTGTGTATGTACATGATGGACCAACATAAGCATTGGGAAGAATTCTTTCCACTGGTAGAATTCACATATAACAACATTTATTAAAGCACCATTAAGATGGCGCCTTTCGAGTTTCTTTACAGGCGACTGTGTCGGACGCCTTTGAGTTAGGATCAGCTTGAGGATAGGGTTCTGGTGGGGCTAGAAGTGATCCAATAAATGGAATATCAAATGAAAACAATAAGACAAAGGATCAAAGAAGTGTAGGATCGACATAAGAGTTATGCTGATGCACACCATGTCGACCATAGTTACGAAGTTGGCGATCGCTTCCTCTTCCGGGTGAAACCACATAAGAGTTCGATCAAGTTTGGAAAGGGTGATAAATTCTCTCCTAGGTTCATGGGACCTTTCGAGATTGTGGAAAAGAAGGGGCCCATGGCCTATTGAATAGCCTTGCCTAATTCTTTGAGGCATATGCACGATGTCTTTCACGTCTCTTTTTGGAGACATTATGTTAGTGATCCTACACATGTTGTTGACATGAGTTCCTTGTAGGTATCAAATGAGGGTGTGCTCATGGTAGAGCCGATCCATATCCCGGACCATCGCATTCGACAACTACGATGTCGAACAGTAGATCAGGTCAAGGTCCAGTGGGACAACTATAGTTCGCACTCGATGACCTAAGAGGACGCATATGATATGCGTCAGCGGTTTCCATTTTTATTTGATAGATAGACTTATGATACTTTGATACACTTTATTTCTACACTTATATACTGTGAAACTTTAGGATGAAGTTTAGACCAAGAGGGGGTGTATGTAACATCTCGCTCTTGTGTGCATTGACAGAACTTATTATTTGAGGACACTTGCTTGCAAATGATCCAGATTATTATACTATTGCTCGTTTGATTATGATTATGAGGCATTATGGATATGATGATATGTTATTTTGTTGTATTGACATAGACAGGTGCTATTGACTGGGTTCTCCTGAGTGTACAGGACTTTGGACCTTGAGGATGCAGAGGCATCGATGAAACCCCTTAGACTCTGAATCGAGTTAGGGAGTGGACTATTGGGTTTAATATTGTTGATGTGACATATGTACATATGATTAGATGTTATGATGATTGATTATTATTGCTGAAATGATTCGTTGATGGATGCAGGCTGACGATAGCTTGCTGACCAGACTCACATGTGGAGTAGAGGGGTTACGCATGAGAATCTGAGACTTTGAGGGAGAGGTGTGTGAGAATCCCTACCACAACCTACTAGCACTCCCATCATGGCTCGAACTATAGGTTAACAATTACCTAGTTCAAGAAGACCCACGATGCCGTGAGGGAAGAATATGATAGTCACTCACGATGATTCTAAGGGGCACGCAATGAGGCAAGGGCCTTATTCCTTAGAGGCCCTTCGTCTCCCACAAGATCACCTGGAAGAGCATTGACTCCAGGGGTTTTTGACGTCTACTAAAGTTAGTCAAGAGGAGAGTGGAACCATTGGAGGACATAGTGTGTCCTAAAGGGCACACCACGCAAGGAAAACAGAAAGAGGTGAGTAGCACCCTTGGAGCACGTAGTGCGTCTTGAAGGTCATGTCACACAAGGAAAACAGAAAGAGGCAAGTGGCACCCTTGGATCACCTAGTGCGCCCTGAAGGGCAGGTCACGATTTTAACTGGCAAGTGAATAAACCTAGACGACCTTAAAATGAATGATGTGATAATTAAGATTTAAAAACAATTTCCCTAATAAAAATGTTGCCCAGCCTAGTGAAATTAAAATCTAGGTCTAAGTAGAACATGTGGTCAAGAAAAATAATAACAATAACAAATAAACATGTAACAAGAAGGGGGGTAAGAAATTAAAATTTATTTATTAAAGTCAAAATTATAATGGAGGATTAAAATTTTAAAAAGGGAAATGGTTGTTTTTATCTATTTTTGCTAATTTAATTTTAGTTAATAAAAAAAAGAGAAAAGAGGGTAAATGGTTGTTTCATCTACACTTGCTAAATTAATTTTTAGTTAAAAATGAAAAAGAGGGAAACTTAAAAGAAATAGGAAACTTAAAGAAAAAGGGGAAACCTAAAGAAAAAGGGAAACATAAAGAAAAAGTTGAATGTCTAACTTAGTAAGCAATCTTGCCTTGGGAACTTGCTATTTATGAACTCAACTAGGAATTAAGTAAGGCACAAGTCATTTAAGATTTGTAAGGGAATATTGGGACACCAAGGAGTGTTTTTAGGAATGCTTTTAGGTGGGTGAGGGAAATAAGAATATTTAATTAATTAATAAAATTGATTTTCTGGTGCAATGAGGGGATGGGTGACATGTGTACGGGGGAGGTTTTTCCTAATTAATTAAATGAATAAGGAATTTAATGAGAATTTGGGAAACTAATTACTTGAAAACTCTATAAAAATGATGGAGGAGGAGGAGTATGGATCTCATCTTTTTGTGTAATGTTACGTTGTTGAATTTTTCCTTGACTGGACTTTCTCTTGTGGGAGTTGGGATACCCAGCTCGAGTAATGAGTGGTAGCTCGACCTGGAGAGGCGAGGTGGGTGCTAGAAGTTCTATGGTATTGTGTGTATGGCCCCTTTTCATCTCCAGGGGCTCAGGGGGAAGAAGAGTACCCCTAGAGTTGGTCGGGAGGTACCGATGAGGTCACATCGATCGACAAGCTAGGGCTAGACGGAGCATGCACGGGACACCGACTCGGATCTTTCACATTTGGATATGGTACACCTACGTATATTTTGATTGGTAGTTTAATATTGTTCCTCAGATTTCAGTAATGTACTTCTATTGTATAAATATTATGTTTTATTCAGTGTTTTATAATCAAATAACTTAATGTCTTCCCAGCCTTGTGCTCACTGTATTTTGAATTGATTCCCTTGGCGAACCCAACCCCTGATTGCAATGACTTCTCTGTGTTTGTTTTTATTGATAATTACGAAGAAAAAATGTGGTTTATCTTCTGTCCCTTATCCCTTTAGTTATTAGTCTCTGCCTGAGCAGTCAGCCAGGGGACGAATCGACGGTTGTCACTTCGGTGTTTAAAGACCTATAGATTCAAATGCCCTACTTTCATGTGCATGGATAATAAGTGAAGGGTAAATTTCTCCCAACTATCTATCCCTTACTTCTCTCTGCATTTTTCTCTTATGATTAATCTATAATATTTGCGCCTTCTTGTGAATGAGTATCTGTGCATTTTTTATTGATCCATTGGAATGACAGTGAATTTATAATTTTAATGGTAGCAAAATTATACCTTGAATGCCTTTTTTTTAACTTTGGAATGACAGTGAATTTATACTTTTAATGGTAGTGAAAATATACCTTGAATTCCTGCGTTTTTAACATTGGAATGACAGTGGATTTATACTTTTAATGGCAGCGAAATTATACCTTGAATGCATGTGTTTTTAACATTAGAATGGCAATGAATTTATACTTTTAATGGCAGCAAAAATGTACATCGAATGCCTGCGTTTTTAACATTGGAATGAAAGTGGATTTACACTTTTAATGGTAGCAAAATTATACCTTGAATGCCTATGTTTTTAACATTGGAATGACAGTGAATTTATAGTTTTAATGGCAGCAAAATTATACCTTGAATGACTGTGTTTTTAATTTCGGAATGACAAAGAATGTATACCTCTGTCTGCGAAGTTATATATATGCCAACGTTTTTATTTTGATATGTCTGTGTCTTTAATGATAGGCCTGCGTTCATTTAATATATAGTGACTGCAAGTTTAATAATTGTTGACATCGTTTTTATAATTAATGTGTGACAGTGATATAATGATAACTATTCGTATATTTAAATGACAACATTATCATTTATTTACTCTGCGATTTCATATATTTTTAAATGACATCTTTATCATATATTAAACTCAATGATATAATATATTTAATAGACCATAATAAATGGTATACAACCAATAATAATAGATAGCAATATATTTGTTAGACATCGATATCAATGCTAGACTGCCACCTATTAATTGATAGAGATTTTATAGTAGACTGCGTTATCATTGTTGGATATAGATTTATTGATAGACAACAATATGGATATGTCAATTATCTTGATCTAAGGCATGTATGTTTGCAATAGAATTTGTTGCGTTGGGAATTTAATGTGATGTATAATGGTTATAGTAGTCAGTTTTCCCTTACGTCTTGTTGACTCATTGATTGGGTGCTTGGGCTTAGTCTTATTGTTTTGATAGATAATTCAGTGTCCTAGCACGAGGGATTTAGCTTGGGTTAAGGGTCTATATATGTTATGTTGCACCATGGTTACTGTCATGCCCATCTCCTTGTGACATTATGATTCTTGATGAGGGGATCATTGCGTGCCCTGATGGATAGATGCACATGATAACCTCGTCGGAGTCTTGTGCTTCTCGATGTGGGCGTTGTTCGTTGTAATTGATGTTGGTACTTGGTTCTGTGACGCCTCAATGCATTGGTTTTTGCGCGCCGTAGAGGTTTTATAGTTACTGGTCGTCAAGCCATTGTGTCGGGTTGTTGATGTTGTCCTTTAGCTTGTATGTGTTGTCTTTCTTGTGGCGGGCTGGTAGTCTTTGTTATCTGTCTATTGATTATCACATGTTTCATCCAGTTTTTTGATGTGCTAGTATGATAATTCGTTGTTTTCTGTTGCCTAATCTGCGTGCATGGTGTTCGTCGTCAAGCTATGTTATTTAACTATTTTTGTTGTTGCCTTCCTGCTTAAAAAAAAAAATTATTTTGCGTTGGGTCGCTTGTAGTTGTAACAATGAGGTTGTTACAAAACCACAAGGCTATGTGGTGCAATGGCCAAAAATTTCACATCAAATAGTTGAATAATAATAAGGAAACCTCTAATTGTAGGATAGTTATAGTCTTCCAAGTTACTAATGTTTCCTCTATTAGTGAAAGGAATCCAATTGTTGGAGAAGGAGGTAACCTTGAGAAGAACAAAACATAATCTACAAAGACAAATGAAGGAATACTACTCCAAGAATACCGATGGTGTCTAAAGACACCATTTTAGTGCTTAAGCTCAACAAATTGTGACCATAACTGTCAGACAATTGACTTAGGTTGATGGAAAGTTGGTATGGATTGTTGGTTGTCATTGATGTCAACCATTGGAGAGTGATATTGTAGATTGATGTCAACCCTTAGTGATTAATGTCAACCCTTGGAGAAGCCCGATAGCGAATTCTGGCAGCACAAAGGCATGGGTAAGGGAACCAAGCCTCTTTGAGGTATAAGGGCATGCATATCAATGAATTTACAGGTAATACTATTATAGATGGAGAGTACATGTCATGCAATTTCTGGTGATATGTGGAACGTCACATAACACCTCACGGTTAGATATTTATGTCCTTGTGAAGTTGGAGAACCCTCATGAATTATCTAGAAGCCCCTAGAAGGTCAAATAAGTCAAATTACTCTAGAAACTCCTAGAAGAAGCTGACTAGTCAAAATGGGTGAAACTAGAAGTTAATCATGGGTATAGTTGTTGCATTAAGAAAATAATTAAAAATAAATTAGTTACAACAAGAAGTTGTGAGTTTGGTAATTATGGTAAAGTAGTTGTGAAGAGAAGATTGAATAGTCGAAGTGGTTGACCAAGAAATAAATTAAATAATAAAGTGGTTGCAACAAGAAGTTAGTTAAGGGAAAAGAAGCTATGAAGTGAATAATTATATAAAAGCTAGTTGAAACAAGAAGTTTTGAGTAAAGAGAAATTATTTAAATAATAAAGTAGTCAAAGTGGTTAGGTGGACAAAGTGGCTAAGTGGACAAAATGGTTAAGTGGACAAAGTGGCTAAGTGGGAAAAGTTGGTTAAGTGGACAAAGTGGCCAAGTGGACAAAGTTGGTTAAGTGGACAAAGTGGCTAAGTGGACAAAGTGGTTAAGTTTATACTTCTAGAGGAAGCTACTTCCAGAGTATAAATAAGAGAGCAAGGGTCTCCCATTTGTATCCATTGAGCATATTTAATATCTACAAGTGACTGAGGTAACCAAAGGACATATAAGGATAATTTCAGAGGGAAGGTGAAGTAAACAAGGCCGAAATTCAAGGGAGGATAAAGTCTTTTGATGATGCTTTCTAAGGTATGTTATTTATAGGTCATCTCACCATTTTCGCAATAATTTTTTTTCTACAATGATTCAAAAAGAGAAATATGGAGGCTATTGAGAAAACATATCCAAGTAATTTTGATAAATATTTCATCTTGTGGGTCGTTGTATTTTGGGAGTTACACGTCATGGAAAATAGGGTTTATGGCTAGTCCTGAAACTAGTCTAAAATAGGTGTTTCAGGTAAAAATGTCATAACTTCTTAATAACAGATCCAAATTTAGTAAGACCAAATGTATTGGTTATATTATAGTCTTTAGTATTCTGTGTACCATTTTCAGATCCATACAACAAATATTCCATGCAGGGCACGCTCTACAAGTTCACTCTTTAGAATAAGCTAGATTTCAACAAGGTATGTCATTTTTTCTATAACTCCTTTTTTGAAAGGTTCAAAGTAGTGAAACTTGGAGGAATTGCATAAAAGAAAATGAAGAACATTGTGTACTATTTTCATATCTTTATTCATTACAGGTACATAGTTATGATTATTGCAAGTTAGGGTTGTTGACTAATCCAACATTAGTCATGTGAGACTAAAGTAAAGTTTGATGAAAATGCTAGTCTATTGTTGTTAAAGTTAAGGAAGGTTTGAATGTATGTGATCATATACACCAGGTCCTTTTTAGAGTTGAAAATCAGATTTGGATGATGACATTGATGAGGGATTTTGGTTGAGGTATGTTACAAATAGAGGTGGTATAACCGTGAGGTTGTGGCACATGGTTTGATGTAATGGTTTATGGTATTTGGTTGCTAGAGAAATTTTTGATGGTTATATTGGTATATGTATTTGGTAAATGGTTGAGGTATATGTTCGATACATGGTTGAGACAAGTAGTTGATGAGTTGGCACATACATGAGGTGTATAGTTGATGATGTTGGTACATCTTGATGATTCATAGTCGATGAGTAGTTGATGCATGACTGGTACATACTTGGTACATGGATGGAGGCACTTGTTAGTAGTATTGTTGACACATGGTTTATGGATGATGTAGCATACTTGTCTTAGTATATTATTAGAAGCACATATTAATCTTGGTGGTGATTATGAGTTGTTGTGTTATGCTTGGTTGATGCACATCTTGGTGATATTGTGCATATGATGGAGAGTTGTATTGGTGATTGATCTTGGTGAGTAGATTTGATTAGGTTGATAAGATTGATGAGACAGGTTGTTGTGATAGGTTGTTTGGAAAAATTATTGTGACAAGTTATTTGTATAGGTTTGGTGCATGGTTGATGCACTTGTTTATGGTACAGGTTGAGGTAGAGGTTGATGTATGGTACATGTTGGCACAGATTATTGGTACAGGTTGTTACAAGTTGTTTGGTACATGTTGGTACAATTTTACAGTGGTATATCTCACAGTGATAGTGTGACAGTGGTTCCATATTTCTACTTCTATGTTAGGGTGATTGGACGGGGCAAGGATAGGTGGTTGTAGCCACCTTTCAGTTGTATCCAGAGAAAATAGGGGGTTGTAGCCTCCTTCTAATTGTAGACAGAGAATTGGGGAGTTGGATATTCCCTCAGGTTGTAGCCTGAGAAAATAGGGGGTTGGAGCTTCCTTCCAATTGTAGCTGGAGAATTGGAAGTTGGTGATTCCTTGAATGTAATTCTTGACATATAGGAAAAGCATTATGTGGTTTTCTCCCACATTGGGTTTCCACGTAAATATTGGTGTACTGTGAATTGTGTGGATGTGTTTGTTATTATTTATTATTCATTGATGAATGTTAATGCTTATGATATAGTACGATATTGATGATGAACATATGAACATGGTTAAATAAGTAAAATAATATGCTTTGTGGTTTAAAGGATTAATAATTGGTATAATTTCTCATTACTGATTCACCCCCCTCTCAATAATCCAACAATAACATCACAATGCATCATGTAATGCAATCATGATTACTCACCATTTTTTCAAGATCGACCCATGGGGTTCTTTATTTATTGTCTCAGGATCTAACCAATTTCCTTGAAAATGGGATGATCTTTTCCACATATAATCATCGATGGTTATAATAGTTTCCAACAAATGTACATTGTTGTGTCGGTTAGTCAAGTTACCAAGTCGACCCAAACATCTATTTTTCTAACAGATAGTTGATTTCTCGCCTGGTCGATCCACCGACCGACGATCTTCAACTACTAGTCAACTATCCAACTTACTGTCTAGTTGACCACATGACCAATTGTCTCTAGTTGCGAGTCGACTAAATAACCAACTGTCTCCAGTAAAGGTGTGAAGACCCATCATAACTTGAGATTCCAACACCCCCCCATCAACACACGGTTTTTGAGGTTCAGGAGGTGAAATTACATTAGTAGGACACCCCCCCCCCAATAATTGCGGTTGCTTGAAGCTAGAGTATAGTGTAGAGATTAATAAACTTAAGTTTGAACAATAGATTTTTAAATATATCAACAATATGAATTAGTTTTTCAATAGACAAGAGTGAAAACCTTCTCTTGAACCAACTATCTTAGGTAGAGAGCATGAAGTTCAACATGTTTCATTTTCTTATGGTCAATAAGATTATTGGCAATCTAAATTACACTCTAATTATTACAATAGATAACAATTTAGGTCTGAACATGAAATCCAAGTTCTCCCAAAATCTAGTGAATCCAAACAACTTCTATACCTGCATTGGTGACGCCACGATACTTAGATTCTATGGTCGATAGAGATAATACCTTTTGTTTCTTGCATGACCCATTTAGAGGTCCAATGCTAAAGTGAAACACATAGCCATAAGTGGATTTCTATAATCATTGTCACCTTCCTAGTTAGAGTTTTTGAATCTAAATAACGGATTTGAATTGAGACAATACTTCATACCAAGATGAGAGGTACCCTTGATGTAGCGAACAATTCGTTTTGAAACTTTCCAGTGATTGGTGTGTGGATCCTACACAAACCAAGAAACCACATTAACAACAAAGGAAATATTAGGTCGACTGTGAGTTAGATAAATATGACTATCAACCAATTGGCGATAAAGAGTAGCGTTGAATTTGGGAGACTGACAATCTTTGGTCAGCTTAATCCCAGACTGAAAGGGGTTGCACACGACTTATAGTTGGCCATATTAAAATGGTTCAAGAGATTCGGTACATATTTATATTGAGAGAGGAACAAACCATTAAACAAAGGTAAAACTTGAAGATCGAGAAAATAATGTAGAAGACCAAGATCTATCATGTCAAAAGTGTCATCAAGTTGTCTCTTAAATCTAATAGTAGATAAATATTATTATCTGTTATGACCAAGTCATCAACACATACAACAAAAATCAAGGTATCACCATTATCATGTAATACATAAAGAGTGTAATCATATTCACAATGTTTGAATCCAAGATTGAGAAAGAAACAATCAATATTATCATATCAGGCCCTTCGATCCTGTTTCAAACCATAAAGGGACTTCTGTAGTCAAAATTATTTTTTTGTATTATGTCACAAAACTAGGGGAATATTCCATAAAAAATTCTTCAAATAAGTCTCCATGAATAAAGGCACTTTTAACATCCATCCAGTGGATTTTCCATTCAAAGAGAGAAACAAGGGAAATAATTAGTCGAACATAGTTAATATTTGAAACAAGAGCAAAGGTATTAGTGTAGTCGAATCCTTCTTGCCGAGAAAATAATTTTGCGACCAACTGGGATTTATGATGTTCAACAACAACTTTATAAGTAAATTTGGTCTTATAAATCCATCAACATTTCATGATTTCTTCCGCTGAGGTCGGGGAACTAAATCCAATGTGTGATTATTTAAAATAAAGTTCATTTCAACTTACATAGCTTGCTCCCAATCATGTTTTCCTTTCACATCTGCATAAGAGACATGATCAAAAGTCTCAAGAACATGAGTCATCAATGAACCAATGGCATGCTACTTATCGCTATGAGTCTGACATATTGAATAGACATCACCAACATCAAGACCAATAACTTCAATCATCTTAACATCCCATTGAGGTAGACAAGGGGACAATGAACTATGATGCACTTAATAAGGTCGACCAAAAGAAGTGGCAATTTTTGTCGAAACATGCCGAGGACTAGTAGACTCAGAAATCGATTGTCCGGTCAAATCAAGAACATGGTTAGACTGGCCAGTCGAAATGATAAAGAAAGGAATAGGTGGATTATTGTTGGGAATAATATAAAAGGGACCATCCCATAGACTAGAGGAAGCATTCAAAAAATTGATTCCTAAATACTTCTCATAAAAAAAAAGTGTTTATCTAGATAATGATTTTCTATTTAATAGGTTCAAACAATCGATATGCTTTGGATTATTTGGAGTATCCCATCATGATGCATGCATAAATATTTTCATCCAATTTATTCATGCATTCATCTAAATTATGGGCCCAAGCAATGCATACTAATACTATGAGGTGACTGATTGAGGGATTCTTGTCACACCATATCTCTATTGGAGTCAAAGAGATAACTAATCTAGTTGGAATGCGATTTAGGAGATAGTTGACATAGTAAAAAACGTCATCCCAAAACCTAGTCGGAAGATCTTTGGCCTACAAAAGGCATCAAGCCATTTTGACCAAAGTTCGATTCTTTCTTTCTACTACAATGTTCTGTTAAGGAGTATGAGGATAAAACATCTCCTAGGAGATACTAGATTGAGTCACGTATTCTTCAAATGGTCAATTCACATAATCTCTACCATTATCATATCTCAAACACTTGATACGCCGACTGCATTTATTTTTAGCCAATGCCCAATTTCCTTGAATTTTTCAAATATGTGACTCTTATTTTTCGAGAAATAGACCCAAGTGAATCTAGGAATATCATTGATAAAGGTTAAAATATACTTTTCACCTACTAAGGAAGGATTATTAATAGATAAGAGATCACTTTGAAAAATCTCCAATGGGTTTTGTGCTCGCCACTCTTTTCCAAAGTCGAAAGGTTCCTAATTGTGCGTTCCCATCAAAGATCCTTTATAAATCCATTAGGTGGAATAAGTTTGGGTAGACCAACATCCATATTCTATGTGGCCATCAACTCTAGACTTCAAAAATTTAGGTGTGTCCAAGTCATTCATGCCGAATTATGCTTTGCTCATCAATGTGGACAATGAGAGTAGTCGGTATAGGATCTGGTCAAGGTAGGTCATGGAACTTATACAATCCATCCTTTGAGTCAAGAAACCCTTTGACAACAATCGACCTATTATTCTTCATATCCCTAATAAAGAACCGATTTGGCCGAAACTCAATAATATTTCCAGTCCACATCAGTTGGGAAAATGGCAATAGATTTGCTTGTAGATTAAGTACATGATAGAAATCAACAGTCATTCCATGTCAATAGGGAACATCACCATGAATAATGATATTGAGAGAAAAATAATTAGCTACATAGATCTTTAACTCGACAACTTTATATAAGAATGATAACAGAGAAGCATCTTTGGTCATATGATGAGTGCACCTAGAATAGACTACCCACTCATACTTTGAGGTGTGAGAAAGAAATGTTTAAGAGGTTTCTAATAATAAGGTAACATTCTTGGTCGGTCAATGGAAAACTAATATTCTCCTTCAATATGCTTAACCTTCTCTTTTAGGTCGGGGGCCTTCTTCCAACAAATTTCCTCCACATGTTTGATCTTTCCACAATAGAGACATGTTTTATTCTTTTGATTCTTATAGGAATACATTGAATCATCAGTATCCAATCTATCCTTCTAGTCATGACATTCTTTTATGCTTATAGGAGCATCAAAGAATCCTCTTTACTTATAATTCATCTTTCCCTTGCCCTTGAGCAAGTGAGTTTGATTTTTGCCACCAATATTCCCTTCATCAAGCAACTTGTTTTGATCATTAATCATAAGCCACATAAGTTATCAATGGTATAATTCTTACCATCTTCCTTTCTTGCTGACCAATTTGTACAAAATGTGGAACAAAACACATCAAAGGGTGGTCTCAGATTCATTAGGACTAGTTCAATGAGATGTCCATATTTCTTATGAAAATTCTTCCCACATTCACCAAGATTCAACTACAACTCTTTAACATGGGACAAATATTTCTCAATCCTTTCAAAGAGCTATAGATCAATAGAGATAAAGTCTTTCTCCAACTCCATAACTTGACTCTCATAGACTTTATCAAACAAAAAATTAAACTTCTTCCATAGTTCATGAGGACAATTGATCCCACTTGTATGAAAGTGAATCTCTCGATAAATGTAGGTCGTAATGACCCCAAATGCATCATCTTTCTTCCCATTGATGACAAACTTCACTAGGTCATCCTTTGGATATGAGATAAGGGCCTCATTATATTGCTAGAGCATGTTGATGACCATTTTAGTCATCAATTTCTAGCCGGAAAATCGTTTCCAGGATTGTTACAAAATGTTTCTCCTACGGATAGGTGAAACCTCCCTTAGATTACAGACCCCTATACCAAAACAGAAACACTACAGGTGGACACTAACATCCCTTTGAACTTAGTTTAACCAATCAAAAAGAGAGAGGGAGAAAGGGTGCGCTGCACCTTGTTTCGAAGTTTGTCCTCTCTACTTCCAATCCAATCTATATCTCCAAACTCCCTGACGCAACTTGATACCTATAATAGGAATCAAATAGAAAACACTACCTCCTACTCTAGTTGATTAGATCAAACAAATTCGTCTACAAAGATTGAAGGAACAATAGACAAGCACATGCAAGAATACATAAGATTGAAGGAAATAGGCCAAGTATATTCAAATGAGAACCCAAAGAGAATAATTACAAACCATGGATGATGATTCAAAACTTCTCCAATCTCTCCTCGTCCAAACCTTGCACGAATCTACCAAGATCAAAGGTTTGATACCTAAAAATATTCCCCTTCTTCACCTTGGAAAGACCTCAATATATAGCCTTGAGAGGCACAACTACCATGATAAAATGAAGGATATGGTTGAGGATATGGCTTCTTGAGGTTTGTATTAGATCCTAAAGTGAATCCAAAGCATGGGGGTCGAACATAACCAACCTCATCTTGAGATATCTGGCCCATAGATTAAGGTGGAGGATGCCCCTTTCTCCTCTAAGAAGAATGGTGCTCCCCTAGAGTGAGATATAGGGTGCCATATGCCAAAATTGATGCTCCCTATATATGGGCAGGGGAGCACTGACTCTCCCTACACATGGCTAGGGGGCACCAAACTTCATAAATTCCCCAAAAAGGTTGAATTTTCCAAGGAAAAGGTGTGTTTTGACCTAGAAATGATGGGTTTCCTCCTCCCATATCACTTAGGGGTCATGAACAACTATTGTAATGATGTAACAAGGTGGTGAAACCTAAAACAATGAATTCTACACTTGGGAAATTTCATATGACACTTGTGAAAATGCATGCGACACATACTAAGGTGCATACGTCACTTTGCGACACTTGCAGTGCAAAACATAAATGTGACATTTTTGATGTGTAACATATGCCCCCTAAAGTGTGAGGTTAAAAGAGAAATTGATTGCTGAAACACTTTACAAATTATTCAATGAAAGGGTGTTGGAGTGGGAGAACCTATTAGAAGCTCCAAAAATCATCAAACAATATTAATATAAGTTCCATTTCCGAGGCAAGCATACCTATGCTCGGAATGTGATATGACTCAAAGCGCGATCGTCGACCAATACACTGCGGATCCATGAAAACAATGATTAAGGATATGGCCACCAAATATACAATGTGGATCCATACCTCCATGACAGGAACTAATCGCAGCCATGAAAAATACACAGTGGAGCTATGAGATGACGAAACATAGCCATTGATCAATATAATGTGGATGTATGTGACAATATATATATATATTAGTAAGATTGAAAACATGGTGATTGTACTGAATCTTGTACATGCTCAAATGATCTCCATTGCAACCAGGGAAAAGCGCATAATAGAGTGAGCGTCCAACCCAGGGTCTTCGTCCCAATCCCAATGCGGTACGAATCTAGCCATGTGAATAGATGATTCGATGTTGAACATGTTGGAAACCACTTGATTATCGATCATTGACGTAAAATGTTAAAAAGTGCGAGGGAAATCACCAATGATGTCAATGAATCCCAAGGTACCCTAATACATTCAAACGAATGTGAATAAATGAGATAAGGTCAAAACTTAGTGGAATCGATCGATCATGGGCCATTCATGTAAAACCATTGTCGAAATTAAGGAGGCCTTCCATTGAGACATGTAGGTCCCAAGGTACTAACTGGTTTCTAAGTCCAATTCTCGGATAATGTGTTGAAGTTGACAGGAAAATACTAGTCGAAGGAGGTCCTTGATGTATGCACCATCATCAACATGAAACTGACACAGGAAAGTGATATAAGATGGTGAATCAAATGAGTATGGAATAACAGAGGAAATTTAAACTGGTAATACTACAGATGGATGGTTTGAAGTAAAAATTCCTTTGAACATGATGAGGTACGACAACTAACTTGGCAACATTGACTCGATTAGTACAAAGAACATAATGTGATGACAATAGGAGCACTCTTCGACTGGAAGAAAAATTATGGCGACACATGGAATTAGTATGACTCAGAGACAAACATATTACCAAACTGTAGGATGAGACACAAATAGGTGCCATGTTCAAGGGTGACAACAACTGCCATAAAGGATTCCAAAAGACTTGACCCAGTTCCTTAAAATCCCCCCCATCCAGATATATGAGTACCTATTTTGTTTTTAATGAGTTTGAGGAGGATAATAGATTCTTGGTATAGCTCATCCTTCAGATGAGTCCCTCATCATATGTTTAATGAACCTGAGGAAGGAGGGGATCGGTCCCAGATGGGTCCTAGAGATTGGACTCACATAGGTCCTTCAATGCATAGTTTTACGAGACCAAATAAGGTAAACTCGGTGGTTTTTCACATATCGAGATTCTGAAAATAACTTAAATATGACTCCATAAATGAATTTTTCATAAATTTATCCTCCCAAGACCAAAAAAAGTGTAAAACAATACAAGGGATAAATATTCTAATCATGCTTGATTAGAGTGTTCCTTTTTCGTAATTAGTCTCACGAGTCCAAAAAAGAGATAAACTACCACTCAAAAGATTCCCTTTCAAACCTTTTAATGAGTTTGAAAGGAGGCAAGTTCACTCAACAATATTTTCATGTTTAGGCAATCTGAAAAGAGATTAAAGGAAACTCCAAAGAGTTCCTTTTACTTATAGCTTTAACGAGTCTAAAAAAGAGATAAAAGTGTACTCGGTAACCTATTCTTATGTTTTAACGAGCACGCGAAAGAACAAAGACTGAGATCGATAACCTATTCTCATGTATTTATGAGCACGAGAAAGAACAAAGACTAAGCTCGTTCTAGAAAAAATACTTTTTACAATGGAAAGATCCCTACATGAGGATCACTCCAAGCAATGTGTCTCTCTAGAGGTAGTTTTCCCCTAGGTTGCGTGATAGTAGCTAGTGGCTTTTCTCCAGCATGATGATCAGAGGTTGGAGACCTGCCCACAAAGAATCATTTCTTTTGGTGATTGTTCTTCTTCTTTCCTCGTTTAGGCATCTGGTTACTAATTGGAATATTTTCACTGGGAGGAGGAAAAGAAGGTTCAAGTATTTGATCTAGAGTGGGACTCGATTCGAATGGAGGGGGTTTGTTTCTTTTTTTAACGATCTTTACAAAGACAATGAAATATTCTTGTAAGCATATGTTTCATTTTTTAATGATCTTGACACAGTAAAAAGCTATGATCATGACCAGGTACTACCAAAGGATCAGATAATTCTAAGGTAGGTTTCATTTTTACACAATCTTGAAACTAGAAATTTTCTTGGGGCCCTCTGTTTCATTTTGTAATGAGCTTGACCTAGAAACAAGAACTTTGCTCGAACCTGGTTTCATTTTTTAACGAGATTTAATTCAACAAAACTATGCTCATAGACCTCTACTTTATCATGGCTTCCAAGAGGACAATTCTCTGGAAGGAATACATGTCAAGGGATGAACCTCAATCACGACTTCCAAGAGATCTTCACTAGATGGAAAAACCACACTTTGGAAGGAATACATGTTGAGGGTTGTGATAGGGGCAGGTAGATCAGGCTCTAATATCCCTATAGAAGAGATCACCATGTCAACTACTAGATCTAAATTATAATAAGGGAGAGATTCCTTCTCATTCGGAGTTGAATGCATGGGACATGTTGCGACATAATTGACCTGCAGTGGGGTGGATGTCCCCGACATGCAAGGACCGTTCAAAGAATTTGGATGGTTGTCTATCATATGAGGGCCAATGAATGAAATCTGGTATATGGTCACCATGTTTCCATTGTGAGGGAAACACATCAATTGAAAACCTATGGACACAACAACCTTCATAGCATAACGATAGTCTCACCCGAGGAAAAATTTAAAATCCAAGGGGTTGTTTAATACCATCACATCAATAAAGAAAATTTTCCCTCCCAAAGTAATAGGAAACTGAGGAAGGATCCCTAAAGGTTGAGAAACCTTTCTGTTAAAAGCCAATAGATTCTGAGTCACCGAAACAAGCTGAGGAGATCTTAAATCTTGCCAAGAAATGGAGGATAAAATACTAACAGATGCACCCTCAACGACAATAGTATGAGGAATGTACCTACCACAAACATGAATAGTGATTTGGAAAGGTATATAGGAAGGGATACAAGATTATGACAGTGCACCCCAATCTAAAAGAATGGGCTCATTACTGAGAGGGGGTTCCATTAGGATGGGTGCAGTGCCCCCTAGTACAAAAGAATCTGTAGAAACAAGAAAGATTTGAGTGACATCCTCACTCTTCCTAGGAGGACTGGGATCAAATAAGGGTGGTATTGGATCGACCACTATAAATTCACTCTCCAAGGGGAGAGAAGGATCGATTGAAGGTGAAATCGAATTGATCACTTGATTGACTGATTCAACTAATGATTGAACCAGATGGATCGCCTGATGAACTAGATTGACCGACGATGGAACGAGATTGACTAGTTCATCAACTATTGGTGGGTTGGGAGAGAGCTTACGATAAGATGTTAGAATTTGTTGTTGAACATCAACAATATTTTCCAACATATATGAAGCTTCATCCATGCGATGACAAAGGTAGGTGTAATGCATCTCCTTACATAACAAGCAAGGAAATTTGACTTTACCCTTCTTACTTCCAACCTGATTATCACTAGTTGACGGTTTGTCACCAGCATGAGTTGGACTAGCTGACGACGTGGGTTGATGACCCCGATACCACACATGCCTTTTGCACACTGTGATGCTACTGCTATTACCCTTGCAGGAGCTTCCTCTCGTCAACACTTCCTTATCATTTTTCACACGAGTAGGTTGCTGGTGAATCTCGTTGTGTCACCATTGATTTATTTCATGACGAGGCCTCTATTGCCCCGCGTCGTGCCGAACTATTCCTTCACCTACTCTTCCAGTTTCTTTTCGCGTGCCTTGTTTTCCAAAAAATATTTTGGCTATGCACAGGATGTGGGAAATCCAGTAATATTGGAAATGAGTGCCATGTCTATATGTACGTGGCTATCCATCTAGAGGATGCTGCCATGGAACTGGGCCACTAATTTTTTGACGCACATGGCAACATTTCCCCCCCACCCGAAGTGTGGAATATCCAACAAATTCATGATGTCAAAGTTGTATAGCGTTGTTATCCACTGCACCTGATCTAACACTGGACTTTCGAGGGGTCCAACCTCCCCTGTGTTTATTAGATATAATTCCTCGACCTACTCCGGGAATTTTGTTGTGTCACGCACATCATGGTCGATGTAGCGCAACTTGGGAACTTTATCCAACATGTCCTCGATAGTGGGGACTACATCTGGGATAAAGGTTAGGGAAATATCTAGGCTCTCAGGGGTCTTTCTCTTCTACCCCACTGTGGATGTGCCTGCCTCGGTGACTTCTGTGCCCTCCTCATCCCTTGGTGAGTCGAGTCGGTCTATTATGTCCTCAACCTGAACTTCTTCTCGTGTCTGGGATGGTGTGGGTTCCTCTGTTTCAGTCGGTCTTATCAACTCCTCTAGGTTAGGGTTTGAAACCCCATTCCCAGCTTTGGAGCTCTACCCTACCTCTCCTCTCTATGTTGTGGGGAGCTCTTCCTCCACTTGCGTCGGGCTACTCAACTCTGGCTCTGAAGTGGTCACGTCTTCGAGCTCTATGATGGGTTTGGGCTGTATCATTTCCTTACGCCTCTCACCTTGTCGGGTGACCCTTATGAACTGGCCTGATGACCCCGGGTTTGGTGGGGCCATGCTACGCGACTGTTGTGAACTTAGCTGACTACGATGATGATTTTGAAATTAGGGAACGGATTCTTCTAATCACTCTAAGCTCAAAATTCTCTAAGTGTCGAATAATTGTGCCTTTTTCACCCTTTATAGAACTTTTCATGGTCATTTTTTACCTTTTGCATAAATTCGCGTCAACTTTCCTTTTTACTGCATGTTGTATTTTGATATCTTGCGCGATAATTCCCACGCAATTTTTTTTTCTATGTTTCTATGTTTTTGTGTTTTTGTATTTTTTTTCTTTGTTTTTCTCTTTTTTTTTTGTTTTTTTTGTTTTTTTGTCTAGTATCTACTATAGTATATTATATACATACTTTCCTTATTGCGTTGTACTTTCTAAGTATTAGGAGGTTGATTGTTGCTATATATCTCCAGTCGAATCCCATTGATCATTCTTCCTAGTTATGTACCTCCCAAATCCTTCAACTGTACAAATCCCCCATTTGTGATAGTCTTTACTTCATATGGTCCCAGCCAATGCATTCTGAATTTTCTTGGGTGCTAAAGAAATTTACTATCATCCACCAAGACTAGGTCTCCTTCCTTAAAACTCTTCCTTTTAATATGTTTTTCATACCAATATTCGTCCCTTGCTTTCTTTACTTCTTGGATAAATCCTTCTAGAATTCTATCTTATTCCATTAGCATCAGCTGACTTAGCCTTTCTTGTACTGTTCCTCGTTCTTTCATGTTAGTAATTGCTGCTATGCGCAGACTAGGTACCAAAAATTCCAATGGCACCACTGCTTCTTGTCCATACACCAACCTGAATGGTGTTTTCCCTATCAAATTTTTTCATGTAGTCATGTATGCCCATAATATTGTTGGTATCTTCAAGTCCCAATCGTCCATGTTGACATTGAATATCTTTGTCAATGCATTCTTTAGGATCTTATTAAAGGCTTCCATTGTTCCATTTGCTTGAGGGTGATATGGTGTACTCTTTTGATGATAGACTTGAAACTCCTCAGTGATAGCCTTGATGGTAATATTGATGAAGTGAGTGCCTTGGTCACTCATCCAAATATTTGGGCATCCAAATCTAGTGATCACTTGCTCAAACAGAAAGTGTGTTGTTGTCTCTGTGCTGAAATCTTTGACCGATGTTGCTTCTTCCCATCTTGTTAAGTATTCCATCGCAGTAATAATATACCTTGCTCCTGACCTCTTTGTTGGTGGTTTAATTGGTCCCACAAAGTCTATTGCCCATTTTTCTAATACCTTCTAGGTTACTTGTCATATTAGGGGCATATCATCCTATCTATTAGGTTTACTAACCCTTTGACACACATCACATCCCTGGAGGTAGTCCTTTGCATCTCTGTGAATGGTCGACCACCATAGTCCAGTGTGCAATACCTTATGCACAGTAGATTTTCCTGCATAATGTCCTCCAACTATTCCCTCATGGGCCTCTGCTAGAATCCTAGGACTCTCATGTTCTCATACACATATTCTCAAAATGCAGTCCACGCCCATCTTGTATAAGTGTTTTGCAATCAATTGATAGTCTGTAGCTCTGACTACCATATTTTTCTTCTGCACAGTGTTGAATTATTGTGGCACGGTCCTTGTACTCAAGTATTGAAAGATGTCAGCAAAATATTCATCAGCTACTTGGACTTAAAATAACTGTGCATCAGGGAAGTTGTCCTCTCCATTGGTGATCCTTGATATGTAATCAGGTCCTGCATTCAACTTCCCTGGTTTGAATATCACTTCAAATTCAAATTCCTTGAACAACAGTAACCATCTACAAATTCTCCCCCCCAACACTGGCTTGTTGACTAAGTATTTGAGAGTTCAATGATCTGTAAACATCTTGAAGTGTTTTCCTAGTAAGTAATGTCTAAACTTCTGAAGTGCATAGACCATAGCTAGGCCTTCTCTTTATGTGGTATTATAATTATGCTTTGACTCTGACATTTTTATGCTAGCAAATTCTATAGGATGGTCTAATCCCCCTATTCTTGGATGCACCAGAATAAATCCAAGTGCTATAGTTGATGCATCTACATGCACATGAAATGTATTTTCCCAATCTGGGAATACTTGTATTAGATTTTTTACCATATTCTCTTTTAGAGTGTCAAATCCTCACTCACAGTCCTCATTCCACTGAAATTTACTATCTTTTCTCAAGAATTTCTCCATTGGCATAGTGATCTGTGCATACCCTTTTATGAATTTCCTGTAGTAGCCTATGTTGGCAAATGTTCAACAGGTAGCGTATGCTTGTCATTGATGGCAAGTACAACAGTGAATATGTTATGAGTATAGGAAGAATGTAACAGATGGGCATCAGAAGTAGGTTGGGAAGATGTTGCATAGAAAGCTCGATAAGATCAGAAGAGATAGTGCAGAGGATGGTTGGCATGCTTTATAGGTAGTATGTGCTTGTCATTAATGGTAGGATCAGAGTGTGCATCGATGGAAAAACAGGAACAAAGTAAGCTTAGGAGGTATTAGCGCAGAGTCAAATGCAGTGCGTAGGTGCGCACCATGGATGAGGTTAACGCATGACTAAAGATCAAGGGAGATATCGTACTTAGGATCACAGGCGGATCAAAGGTCGAGGCCTTTGACACTTATAAATTATTCCAAGTAAGGAGGATGCGTAAGCTCGAAGGAGAAGCGTCAGTGATCGTTGGATCCCATCCCAAATTCCCGATGACCGTCAGATATCAATGTAGACAAGAGGAGCGCGCAGATATGGAGAATAGATCTCGGGCGTTAGATCCGAGCATAGGGTCCGACCACCGTTGGATCGAGGAGAACTTGCACTCTCTTTAAAGTGCAAGGAGTAGAGAGCTCACAAAATCCCGAAAGAAGGAGGACCATCCATCTTCAAGCAGGACACGTGGACACAGATCAACATTTCGCTGACTGGAGAGTCAAAGGAGCGAGGTTCCCTAACCCCTTGAAATCGCGAAATGTGAAATCGCGACTTAACCACAGCCGTCAAATCAAGATGTGATCTGCACCGTTGATCCAAGTCCATATCGGATTTTCGTGGATCGAGATTTGAAGGTGTCAAAGAATAATAACCACAGGCATCCCGAAATCGTGATATGCGATATTGCGATTTAATCGCAGCCGTCAGATCAAGATGTGATCTGGACCGTCGGTCCAACTCACGTCAGCAAACCACGTCAGCTAGGAACACGTGGCACAACCAGGTAATGACAAGTGTCAGACTGATTCAACATTTCAAGCACATGTAAGTCACGAATCAGGGTGACACGTGGTAGGTATTCGACACGTGTGATGTCAACAGGTTTACACCACTTTAGAATTTTGGAAATCGGGAGATAGAGATGTCAAGAAACTCTCAGCATCAAGAGTCCCGAAATGTCGAATTGTGAAACGCCAAAATCCCGTCAACCATCCATCTCTGGGGGTTATGTGGACCATTGATCTGAGTCCCTTTCGTAGTTTTGTGGATCGGGAGTTGGAAGCATCAAGAACATTCATCACAAGAATTTCGAAATCGCGATATGCGAAATCACGAAATGATCTGAGTCGTCAGATCAAGTGTTGATCAGGACCGTTGATCCCACGCCATTTCGGGGTATCGGGGATCGCGACTTGGAGAGTCGAGATGTCTCATCTCCAGACTCACGAAATGCGAAATCACGAAAGCGCCTTATGCATAAGGCTGTGGTCACAACCCTTGGTCACATCAGCGAGAGATGGAGGAAAGAGCTAGAGCAACCAAGCTCCATTTCGGGGATCGCAATTGGGAATGTCGAGATGCATGGTCACACGAATACCGAATTGCCAAATGATGAAATTCTGAAATGAATGCAAAATCCCATGGAATCAATCCAACGGTGCAGGTGAATTAGAACAAGATCGGAGGGCTACTGTAGCACGTCATAGTGTAACTGCTAGAAATCATTGATGGTCTCTGCTAGAGAATTCAAAGAGACCTCTATGTGATCGCCAGAGAAGATGAAGAGTCTCTAAGCTTCATCCAGTAAGGCAAGATGATGGTTAGGAGGGTTGATAGATGGATGAGCATTGAATCCTGTAACTAAAAAATGAGGCATAAGATCGACTGTGCCAGAGAAGACGAGGAGTCTCAACTGCCAGAGAGGCTGAGGATTCTTAGTAGAACACCCAGTGATGTTGAACACGTGGCAGGAACCACCAGAGAAGCTGAAGAGTTGTGATGATCAGGAAAAGCACTCGAGATGGGCAGGAGATTGGGCACGGTGTGAGCATGCAGTGGCATGGAAAATATTGCATGCACAAGGAGCACGGGTACTATAAGAATGTTGAACAAAGAAGAGAGGGGTGTTGTTGTCGTGGGGATGATTCAAGTGTGAGCAAGGAGATAGAGCACAGGAGAAGAGATGCACGCTAGAGGAAGGTTGCATCAAAGGGATATGGTGCAAAGAGTATAAAAGGCATAAGAAAAAAAAGTGCAAGGGGCATGCAGAAGACACTGATGCAGACAGGACAGAGCAGCGTAACAAAACAACAACAGGGCTGGTAAGCCATTGAATAATATCATTGTAATAAGTTTCAGTAACAAAGAATTTATTATTCAGGGTGGTTGGGAGGTGCTAGGGAGGACTGGTGTCCTCAAAGGTTCAAGTGGGTGCTTGAACACAGGGAGTTGGTGCTAGAGAAACCAGGGAGTTGGTGCTTCNGTTGGTGCTTCCTTCTAGTTGGTGCTAGAGAAACCAGGGAGTTGGTGCTTCCTTCTAGTTGGTGCTAGAGAAACCAGGGGGTTGGTGCTTCCTTCTAGTGGGTGCTAGAGAAAACAGAGATTCGGTGCTCTCAGCAAGTTGCATCTTGCAAAAATAGAGGTTGTAGCCTCACAATGAGTTGGTTCTCATATGTATGATAATGTAAAGAATGTAGATAATACTTATCATATAAAGGAAAAGAGGTTTTTACCCTATATGGGTTTCCTCGAGAATTATCTGTCTCTGTCTTTCTCATATATGTGACTGATGCTGAATGTGCCCCTGTTTAATTCTCTGCATTATTGTGATCATCGTTGAGTGCCTTGTAAAGATTTAAAAAGAAGCATAATTGTTTAAGCACGGTAACAACTGATTCACCCCCCCCCTCTCAGTTGTCCAACAACCTATGTGTCCTAATGTTTCTCTCAACTGACGTACTGATTTTAGTGGTGGTAAATTGACAATCACCACAATCTTTGAAGGACCTACTAGCAAGCCTTGTTTGCACACTATATGGCCTAATAGTATCCCAAAAGGTGTCCCAAATATGCATGTATTGATATTTAATGATATCTGACACTTCCTGCATCTTTCCAACATCAACCTTAATACCTCTACATGGCATTCCAAGAGACTGTAGATTGTCTAATCATCCATATATACCTTTAAAAATTGATGGATGAATTCTTTGAATGCAGCTATGACTACTCTTGAGAATATTTTTGGTTCATTCTTCAATCCAAAAGGCATGACTGTGTACTAGTAGAATCCCCATCTTTTGGAAAAAGTGGTCTTGTACCTATGTTCTAGGGCTATCTTGATCTAATGGTAGCCTGAGAATCCATATGTGAATGGGTATGCTTCCTGGCCTCCTACATTCTCTAATTCCTCATCTATGAAAGGGGTAGGGAAAGGGTCATTTAGGAAAGCATCATTCATCTTCCTCGGGTTGACACATATCCTTATCCCTCATTATTTATTCTCCCAAAAAACCATAGGGATTACCCATTCAGATTCCTCCACTGGTTCTATGATTCCAGCCTCCAACATTCTGTCAATTTCTGCTTATATATTGGGTTTAGTCTGTAGGGTCTTTGTCTGACCAATATTGCCTCAGGTTTGATAGGTATCTTCATCTCACCTAGCTCTCCTACTATGCCTTTCATTTTTGTGAACGTTGTTGGAAATAGGTCACTGTACTCATGCAGTAACTCTGTTATGCTTTCTACTATTTTCTCATCCCAATACTCTCCAATGTTGTCCATTTTGGGATTCTCAGTTGTCCCAATGTTGAATCTCTTCACCTTGATCGGTGCAACAAACACTTATGATTCCAAAGGCGGACCTTCCACCCCTCTTTCACCTTAAACTTCTATAATCTGAATGTTGTGCAGGTCATCTTCATCCAATGCTTCTTCCTACACATGGTAGCATGACAATAGTTCTTTCATTGTCTGTATGTTTTGTTGTTGGTATTATGTTATAAGTTCAACTTTTGGTTCCTTAATGAATATCACCCCTCTATTTTGTTTGAGTGTTGAATCAATGTTGGGGTTCTCATGTTCAAATGAAAAAGTGATTGAAATTTTTTGTTGTAATGTTGTCCATTCTACAATGCCTCTGTGCAGTTCCTGGTCTACATACCAGTTTGTTGAAATCCCTTCCAATGTGTGAATAAAGTGATGAGGCCATTCCTCTGATGGTGTCATTCTCCATATTTTTCTACACTTCTCCAAGTTTTCTGATGGTGTCCCCTATCCATCATATCTTTGCAGTTAGTTTCTTCCATGTTCTGCGCCAAATATGATGTGCGGTAACCGCTTACATTGGTACCAGTCCTTGACTGTCTCTTTGTCCACACCTCGCCATCTTGTAGGTGTTTCCTTGAGTGATATATCCATAGCTAAGAGCCTTTGATTTTATAACACTTCATCTTCATATCTTGTTATAAATTCTTCTAAATCATTCACCCCATGAAAGTTGGGAGGTTCTCTTATCTCTGTACCTACCCATCTTACTGTGCGATCTATTCTTGTGCACCTTCTTGTGGAGACTTCATGTAATCTCTGCTGCCAATTCTCTGACCCTGTATCTAAGTCTAATGTGCATGACATGATACTTCTACAACTAAGTACCCCATCTGAAGTTGGATTCACATAATATTCTTCTCACGCGGTGGTTCTGTATAACTGGTTAATTTCCGTCAGGTCTAAACAAGTTGGTTCTACAAACCTTTCTCCTTCTAATGGATCTAATGGTGCAATGACTCTATACTCTCCTGATTTAGATGTCATATTCCTCATATTCAAATTGATTATGGCATGATTTTCAAATGCCCAATCTAATCCAAGCAATGTCGGATTAGGTGTTGTTCCATCCACTATTTCTATCCCTTTGAAATCGGCTTTAGTGTGCACTCCATCCAGATCTACTGTCACACCCTTTAGCCTTCCAATTGGAAAAACCCTATGTTTATTTGCTAGTTTCAACTGAACTGGTGAATATCCTAATGTGGGCTCTCCCACACATTTCCATGTCTTCTTGGGTAGTACATTCACTTCAGAGCCTAAATCTAGTATAATGTCTCCCATAATGAAATCTCCAATGTTATCATTTAATATCCCTTCTTTTCCTCCTTCTTGTATGAAGGTGATTTATTGTTTTCTGTTCTAATTTCCCCTCTACCTCTGTGTTACATCTTTCTAGCATATTTTCCAAATTTTTAACAGATGATTGGTCATTTAGTAGCTTAACACAGGACTGCAGGAAAACCTTTATGGTACTTACTTGTCCTGGAGGTTGTGATTCATTAGTGTGATCCAATGATGAAGGCATCTCACACATTGGTATGTCCCGAGGATGTTGCGCAGTTGATGTAGATGCAATGTTTCACTTCAATAATTATTGTCTAGATTGCTTGAATATCCATTTTCGTTCTTCACATCAAACTGCTTTTGTGGTTCAACATTCTTCTGCACCCATTAGTGTTGTGTTGGATCTTGACTTACTGCATCGTTTACTATATTAGCTCCTCAGTGTGTAACTATATTGATATTTCTTCCATTATCCCTTGCTTCTGTAGAAATCCATTGAACATTATGATTGTTCTAATTTCTCTTTTCCTGGATCTTCCCCAATAGTGTCAGACAATCTTATGTGCCATGGTCGAATGCGCAACAATACATACATGTTGTAGGTGGAAGTGGAAATTCTCTTGCATAATACCCTGGTTGTTGACATTTATGGCATACCACCGGTCCTCTTCCTCTCCCAAATCCTCCTCTACCTCATCCTCCACCTCTGTATCCAACTCGATCTCCTCGCAATGCGTTGTACTAGGGTACTTGGTTATACTGTGCGAGATTATGCTATGGTTGCGCGATATTGTACTGCGGCTGCGCAATGTTATATGGGGTTGGTACTTGGTTACACTATGGTGTAGATTTCCCTATCATCATCTCTTCCTACACCCTATAGGTGTCTGGTGTTCTTTCCCTTAGTAGCTCCATCGTCTTGCAATATTTGTCATCATGCCCTACTGACTTGCAAAAGTTGCAATATGAACTCTTAAGTGTTGTATGGCATTTCTACATCATTGGACATTAATATGGATCATGCCCCTATGTATTAAATATCTCACACCATAGTCCTCATGATGGAAAAGGGTTTGGCAGTCCTGTTTCCATGTACTGTGTGAATGTTGGGCATTCGTTCTTGTGGTGTCCTTTTGTCCTACATGTGGTACACCAAACATCTCCTCTTTTGTCCTTACTCCTGTTCTAGTTTAATTGAAATGTTAGATTCTGTAGATCCTCCTTGATATCCTCTATTGTTGGATCTATATTTTGATATTGGTTCTCTTCCAGTTGTAGGGATACTTGCAGAGCCTCTGCCTGGGTCTGAAAATTTTGTTGTCTCAAGGGGTATTTCAAATGTGGTAGCAGTGAATTGACAAACATATGCCTATGTTTCATGTATGTCATAACGTACTTTATCTTTCCATTCAATCATTTGAATCTTTGGTCAATCTTCCACACATATTCTCCTAGTTTCTGTCTGATCTCTATCATCTCATTCATGTATTGATCATGTGAGATAGTCTTCTGGAATTCATTTATCACCAACTTCTTGATATCCACAATCGTTCTGGTTGTTTCTAGTGGACTATTTGCAACTAAGCTCATGTACCAATACAATTCATTGTCTCTTAGCATGATGGATAACTGCACAAGTTTAGTGTCCTCATATATGATCTGTTTTTTTCCCCAGATCTTTTCACAGATGAACAAGTGCTTCTCAGGGTCCTCTGGCGCATCTCCCTTGAACTCTAGTAACCTAATGGTGGGATCATGTCCTACCATCCTAAATGTTGAACTACTACCTCCTCACAGTGTAGATCCTTGACTAATACTTCCAAAACTAGTTCCCCCAGTTATTGCTACATATGTAGATGTACTTCCTGTTGTGTTTCTTCCGCTGAAATTCGGTTGCCTAAACGGTGGTTTTCTTTCTGGTGTATTGGTTGCACATGGGTTTATGGGTTCCACACTGACACTGATATGGATAGGATTTCTACCTCTGGTTTCTACTCTTATACCTCTTGTCTTTTCATATGCCGCGCGCAAGATTTCCTCAATCTACTCCACAACCTAGATATCCTCTACCTCTTCTTCATCACTTGCCAAGCCTTCCCTCACGGCTATGGTGCTCTTCTTATTGTTCATCTTATATTGGTAGGGTAATCCACTGTGATTTATTCCATTTGTTTCCATGATCTTCTTGATATGGTCTGCCTCCATCATAATTGGATCCAAGGCCTCCTCCTTCTTTCCTTTATCCATCTCGTCTTCCATTTCTTCGTCTCTTGTCAGTGATTCCCTCCTTCCCCCATGTATGCAGGGAAGTTTAGTTGTCTGAGGCCATTGTCATTACACCTTTGTTATACAGTAACATATTAATGGAAGTATATAGCAATTTTATATACCTACCTCGAGGTCCCTTCAAGAACTCTTTCTCTGTTGTGTTGTAAGACTTCGTAGTATCTTCAAACAATTCTGTGATAAATCCTGCAACAATGTTGTCTAACCAGAAATCTACTGCATGCGTAAATTTATTGTCAACTTGTTGCAATTGCGTGATCTCAACAAGATTCCATTCTAGATGTTAGATCGAATTTGTAGGGTAGTTTATTTCAACCTCAATATCCACTCCTACAACACATGCGGGAAATTACAGAAAAATACTTCATGCAAGTCGTTCAATACCTACTTGTCCAGATATTTGTGCAGTGTTAACTTCGGGTTTCTGTTTTCTTTCTATGCAAACTCCATATCCTTTTGTTTTCAACCATATCTTGATCTCTTCCTTCATTGGGTGCCACGGTCTCAATATCCCCTTTTATATTCTCATTCTTTTTAACGTTTTGTCACCAGATCTGACGTTCTTTTTATGCTTCTTCAATAGATCTCATTCACTCAATCCCATTCTGTTCCAACTGGAAACACAACCATTTGTTTTTTATTCCTTTATATACTCTGATCTTACTTTATTGTCATAAGTTGACCCAAGTTCATATTTAACAAGATTCCAACAAAATCCATCTAAAACTACCAGCCCCCTTGGTAAACTATAAGGCAACGCACTGTATAGGGTGTACTATGTAGTCTCACCCGAGATAGTTCAATGGGTGGCTACAATACGCAGATGCTTTCAACCTAGGAATGGGTGGCGATCTGTGATTGTACCCTATGATCTTCATTTACTTAGTCTAAAATTCAAATTATCTTAGTTAATCTGTCACTCTTACTCATGCATGTGAAATATAAGATCTAACTAATTCCTTCATTCATTTATCTAACATTTAATCATCAACAACAAAGGATATGCATAACATTCAGTCACATAATGCATGTTCTACCATGGTTCACCCCGTCTTGGGATACGTCCACAAAATATTTGGCTCTCAAGCTCTTTTATTATGTCTCAACAATATATCGCGCCACACACACTTACAGTCTTGGATGTTACAATCTCAACAGACTTCTTGATCCCTACGAGGCTAACGAGATTGCACCAGGCCCCTCAACTTGCGATCTAACCCTTGGGATCGAGTTTCTTGACTCTCCTCTAGCTCATCAACTTACAAAACATTTCAGATCTTACAAGCATTTAACAACCTTTGGACTCTCTCGGCCTCTAGCCTTCTTCTCTCTCTTTGCCCTAAACCTCCTCGGTACTACTTATGCATATTATTGGCTTATCAACCATTATAATATCTTGCAAACACGCTAACCCTAATGTAGTTAGGTTTCCCTTTCATGTGTGACTTTCATGCTTCCCTCGCATGTGTTTCCTTTCCTTCCAGTTGTCTTTTTCCCACTTCCTTCTTTTCTCTCCAAAAATATCCTTTTCCCCAAAATGGGCCTGTGCCCAAAAAATAGAATATGTGGCAACCAAATACAACATGAAATCCTTTCCATAATACAGAGGATGGAGAAGAGGGGAAGACATCAAATCATGTTTCAATGGTTCGAAAGAGCACTAAGCCACTTCATCCAAACATAATGGGACCCCTTTTTTCAAGAGACGCATAAACCATTTCGTAGTCTCGACATAGTTGGAAAAAAAACACCGAAGAAAGTTGGCTTTCCCCTTTAGACTTTGAAGTTGGGGGATCATGTGGGGGGAAGAAAATTGAACTATTTCCTCAACCTTCATAGGATAGACCATGATCCCTTTAGTTGTCACGATAAAACCTAACAAGCGACCTTATGTTATGTAAAAACTACACTTATTTGGATTAAGGAGAATGTGATAGTAGCGACACCTCTCAAAGATAAGTGGTAAATGGGAGGGATGATTGGATCTCTTACGAGAATGTGATTCCATATCATCAAGATACGCCTCGATTATGTGTTTGAGGTCATAGAAGGAAAATGACAAGGCTCGTTGTGTTCGGTATGTGTTATATTCTTTGCACGCGTTTGGGGGTAGCACCCCCGAGATTTTTTTTTTGCATTGGGAAACATGTCGCATTTTTGCCTCGTTTTTCATGTTTCCTCAATTTTCATGTCCATTGTTGGGTGTTTTTTTGGCACATGTTTTTTTGTTGATGGTTTTCTATTTCTGGTAAGGAATTAGGTTTGTTGACTAATCTAGGTCATTGGGTTAGGGTTTTGGATGTCGTTGGCTCCTATATGTATATTGTATTGTAAACAATGTATCACAATGAATGAATATAGAATATGTTGGTTTTCCCAGTTTGGGTTTCCAGGGGAAAAATCTCTGTGTAATGTTTGTATTTCCCATTGTATCTTTTTTGTTCTTTTATTAAAAATCTTTTTGCAGTAAATATTGTACAAGGTTAAAATCTACATTTGGTATCAGAGATTTTTTGGCTTCAAGGGGACACCTTTTTTTATCAAGGATTGGGTTCATGACTGTGATAAGCCTTGTTACAATTGGAGATTTGTAGTATTGATTTTTTAGGTGAAAAGATATGGCAAGCAATTCGAAAATGGAGATTGAGAAGTTTAATGGGAAAAGTTTTGAGTTGTGGAATCTCAATATGGAAGATTTGTTGGTGGATAGGGATCAAAGGATCACGGTAGATCCAGATACTGTACCTACAGGAAATTCAACAGATGATTGGAAAAAGTTGGATCGGAAGGAAAAGAGCACAATCCAGATGCATCTCTCAGATTTAGTATTACTGAATCTGTCAGAGGAAGCTACAACCAAGGATTTATGGAATAAGTTGGGGAATTTTTATCAGTCTAAGTCCCTAGTAAAAAAACTATTCATGAGAAATAATTTTTATAATATGAGGATGAGAGATGGAGACTTGGTGGTAGAGCATTTGAACGCTTTCAATATTGTGGTAAGTCAGTTAGTATCTGTTGAGATTAAAATTTCAGATGAAGATACGTGTATTAGTTTATTGTGTTATTTACCAGACTTGTGGGATAGTCTGATTGTGGCCATAGGTAGTAATAAAACTTCCTTGAAGTTTGATGAAGTGGTCTCATCCTTGTTGTCAGAGGAGATGAGATGGAAGAATATGGACGGACAGAGCATAGACACATTATTTGCAAAAGGTTGCTCCCAGGAAAGAAATAGATCTAAGTTCTTGAGTGGGAGATCTAATTCTAAGGGTAGATCTAAATCTCCCAGAAATTTTGTAAAGGTATGTTGGAGATGTGGAAAAGAAGCGCATTACAAGAAGCAGTGTAGATTCAAAGTTGAGAAAAATAAGGGATTTGAAGAATCTCCTTCTATAGAAGAAAATACCTCCAAGGAAGAAGGAGGGGATGTGTACTTAGCTTCTTCAAGCACACATTCAGATCATGAGGCATGGTTGGTTGACTTAGGTGCATCATTTCATATGACTCCCCATAGGGGGTGGCTTTGTGAATATGAAAGGTATGACGGAGGTAATGTTTTCTTCAATGATGATTCGACAACCAGAATCATAGGACGAGGAAAATTCATGTTAAGGCTCATAGATGGAAGGATTAGAACACTGCCTAGTGTTCTGCACAACCCAGGTTTGGCTAGAAATTTTATTTCTGTAAGAAAAATGGACAATTCAAGGGTAAACAAAATATTTGAAAAGGAAACCTGGAGGATGGTTCGAGGAGAAATGGTGTTGTTGAAGGGAGTTCGGTTTGGAACTCTGTATAAGCTACAAGGAATAACTATTAGTGATGGGTGTAATAGTTCCATTGTTCCTGATATTGGAGTTGAAGAAGAAAGAACTCCTATAGTCTCTGAAGAAAAGGTTATGTTGTGGCATCAAAGACTGGGGCATATCGGAGAGAAGGGTCTTCGACTACTACACGGTAAAGGTATAGTTGAAGGTATGTCTAACTGCTCTCTGGATTTTTATTTCTGTGAACATTGTGTATATGGGAAGCATAATAGCGTAAGATTCCCCTCTGGTGCAACGAGGGAAGAGGGAATTTTACAGCTAGTTCACAGTGATGTTGTTAGACCCGTGTCGGTCCCATAATTAGGAAAATATGTGTACTATGTATCATTTATAGATGACTTCTCAAGGAATACTTGGATATATTTCCTCAAGAAGAAATATGAAGTCTTTGACAGGTTTAAAGAGTTCAAGGCTCTTGTTGAGAATCAAATAGAGAGAAGAATTAAGGTGTTGAGGACAGATAATGGCGGGGAGTTCTGCAGGAATGAATTTGAACAATTCTGTAAGAAGTACGGTATATAAAGGCATAAGACTACTCCATATACACCTTAGCAGAATGGAGTTGTAGAAAGGATGAACATGAGGTTGATGGAAAAATCAAGGTGCATGCTTAGTCATGTCGGGTTGGGGCAAGAATTCTAGGTAGAGGCAGTGAGTACTGCATGTTACCTGGTCAATAGATCACCCTCATCAGTGATGGATTACAAGACTCCACAAGAGGTATGGACAGGTAAGAAACCTTCTCTCACACATCTCAAGGTATTTTTCTGTGATGCATATATTCATGTTCCAAAAGAAAATAAGATTAAGCTAGATAAGAAGGCTAGAAAGTTTATCTTTATTGGATATAAATATGGTCTCAAAGGTATAATATTTGGAACCTAGAAACTAAGAAGGTGGTGTATAGCTGAGTTGTGGTATCTAGAGAAATGAAGGATTTTGTTAAACATGAATTCCTACCAAGTAAGAAAGAACCAGAGAAAATAGAGTTTGATTTAAAGGATGATGAATCAGACTCTACAGAAGAACAGGAATCAGAACAAGAAGATCCTCATACTCCAGTATTGAGGATATCAGTTTGAGAAATAAGGCTACTGAAAAGGCATACTCCATATGATTTCCATTCAATTTTTTCTTTGTCTATCACTGATGACTATCCTGGAACTGTCAGGGAGGGAGTGGATTCATAGGATGAAAATATCTAGAAAATGTCCATGGATGAAGAAATGACAGCCTTGGATAAGAATGAGGCTTGGGATCTAGTGGAGTTGCCGACTGGAAGAAATCCCATTAGCAGCAAATGGGTATTTAAAAAGAAGTTGAATGCAGAAGGAAAAGTGGAGAAATACAAAGCTCGGTTAGTAGAAAAGGGTTATTCCCAGGTTGAGGGTGTAAGAAAAACGGGACCGCAGAGCAATAAAATAAAACAAATGCGGAAAAAAAAACCAGAAGATACACAATACAAGAGAGACACAGATTTATGTGGTTCACCCAGTGTGGGCTACGTCCACTAGAGAAATTGCCAGGTCCTTTCTTTATTATTATCCAGCAAAATGAAGGGATACAACCTACAACAAAACCCACTGTAACTTCCTCTTCTTTCTCTCACAATATCCTCTCTCAGAATACAATACTCGCCAACATACATAGCCGCAATACATTTCCCTCATAAAAGAGGGTTGCCTTCTAGGGCAAAAAACCCTAACATAATCTCTATCATTAGATCCGTGACCTTATAATGAACGGTCCAGATTTACAATGGAATTACAATATACTTTTACAAGACAATTTTTTCTTTAGGGGCTTCACCCCTGAACCCCCGCTAGGGGCCCGCTTGCCCCCAGACCCCCCAGCCGGGAGGATAGCCCCCTCGGACCCTGTAGACGGGGTACCGCCCCTCTGCACTCCCTCGCGTGGAAGAGTGTACATACTTCTGGGGTGTAAATACTTCAAGGGGTATAAACACGGCTAAAAGTAAAAGACTTCTAAATCAGGAAGATAATCAGGCTCCACAACCAACAATCTCCCACTTGGAGACTAATCTCAACAACTCCACCGCTGTTGTATATGCTGGACTCTGAACCTTCTTGGACCTGGAAAATTTCTCATCTTCATCTTCATTCTTGAAGACCAACTGAAACTGAGCAAGAACTCAGTTTCTCCCTGGTTACT
>SNQJ01S0000889.1:63402-81175 GCA_010110895.2 Picea sitchensis | reverse complement strand
CCCCCCGAACCCCGCAGAGGGGGTACCCCCCCTCTACACTCCCCCGCGTGGAAGATTGTACATACTTCTGGGGTGTAAATGCTTCATGGGGTATAAAAATGGTTGAAAGTAAAAGACCTCTAAGTCAGGAAGATAATCAGGCTCCACAACCAACAGAGGGAATAGATTTTGGTGAGATTTTTTCTCATGTTTCCAAGTTAACCTCTATAAGATTTTTTCTATTTGTTGCTACTGCATTTTATTTTGAAGTAGAACAAATGGATGTGAAGACAACATTCCTACATGGGGATCTCGAAGAAGAAATATATATGAAGCAACCATAAGGATTTGTTGTGAAGGGAAATAAGGATCTGGTATGCAAGATGAAAAAGTCCCTATATGGTTTGAAACAATCGCCAAGGAGGTGGTATAAAAAATTTGAAACTTATATGTTGGGACTTGGATTCACAAGAAGAAAAGAGGATCATTGTGTGTATTTTAAATTAATTGGTGATCATTTGATTTATTTGGTATTGTATGTGGATGACATGTTGCTCATAGGAAATAAGAAGGAGATTATCCAGGATGTGAAAACTCAGCTGTCCTCTAAATTTGACATGAAGGATCTCGATGCTTCAAATTTCATTTTGGGCATAGAAATTAAAAGAGATCAGAAAAAGAGGAAACTTTGGTTAAATTAGAGAAAATATGATGAGACAATATTGCAGATATTTAATATGCAGGAATGTAAACCGATCAAGGTTCTTATCCATGTTGGTGTAAAGTTATCTTTGTACCAATGTCCCAAGACACAAGAAGAGGACGAGGAAATGTCTCATGTTCCATATGCAAGTGCAATTGGCATTTTGATGTATGCAATGGTCTGTACTAGACCATACATTGCACATGCAGTGGAAGTTTTGAGCAGGTATATGTCAAAACCAGAGAAGGATCATTGGACAACAGTAAAAAGGGTTTTCAGGTATTTGCGTGGCACTACTAGCTTGGATTGTGCTACCAAGGTAGACCAGGATTTGACATAGTGTTGGATATACATGGCTTTGTAAATGCAGACTGGGTTGGAGATCTGGATCATAGGAGATCTACAAGTGGGTATGTGTTTAACCTGTTTGGAGGAGCAATAAGTTGGATGAGAAAAAGACAGGTTGTAGTGGCACTTTCAACTATAGAAGTTGAATACATGGTAGCCACTCATGCAAGTAAGGAATCGATATGGTTACAAATATTGTGTTCAAGTATTGGGTTGGTATAGCAAGTTGTAAGGATAGATTGTGACAGTCAAAGTGCAATTTTTTCGGCGAAGAACCCAGCTTATCATTCAAAGACAAAGCATATTGATATTCAATATCACTTTGTGAGAGACATGGTTCAAGAAAAGAAAGTATTTTTGAAGAAGGTGGACACTTTGAAGAATGTTGCAGATTCATTAATAAAATCTGTGAGCATTGAGAAGTTCTCTAGGTGTAGAGGATCCATAAGAATTGTTGCCCTGGATTGTTGACTACTTAACCTTGCAACCCCCTGTATGCAAAGAAAACAACAAGTGGGGTATATTGGGTTTGGGGGCAACACCCCCAAGAATGTTTTTTTCCCTCGGGAAACGTGTCTCATTTTTTGCCTCGTTTTTCATGTTGCCTTGATTTTCGTGTCCATTGTTGGGTGGTTTTTCAATACATGGTTTTTTTCCAATGGTTTTCTATTTCCAATAAGGAATTAGGGTTTTTGGCTAATCCAGGTCATTGGGTTAGGGTTTTGGATCTCGTTGGCTCCTATATGTATATTGTATTGTAAACAATGTATCACTATGAATGAATATAGAATATGTTGGTTTTCCCGGTTTGGGTTTCCAAGGGAAAATATCTGTGTAATGTTTGTATTTTCCATTGTATCATTTCTGTTCTTTTACTGAAAATTTGTTTGCAATAAATATTGTACAAGGTTAAAATCTACATGCTGAAAGTGGCTCCAACATTCTTAAGGATAAATGGAATTTTCATGTATGTGAATGTACCCCAAGGACATATAAACATCATTTTATGTTGTTCCTTGGGCTTGATCTGAATCTGGTTGTACCCAGAAAAACCATCCATAAAATAAAATACCTCACAACTCTCACATTCATCGACAATCTGCTCAATGACTGGGGTTGGAAAATTATCTTTCAGGAAATCTTTGTTCAGATCACGAAATTCCATACACACACATATTGTACGTCACTTTTTGTTGAAAGGAATAAGGTTCAACACTCGTTCCGCCAACTGCAGTGGATAGATGAAACCATCCTTGGTGAGTTTCTCTACCTCATCCTTGATCTTCGTTTCCCTGCAAGGATTGAATGGGTAAAGATTTTTTCAGACAGGATTAACATCGAGGTAAATTGTGATCTCGTGTTCAACTATACATGGTTCAATTCCTAGAATCTCCTCATAATACTAGGAAAAGATGTCACGAAACTCTTTAAATAATTGAGTATAGAACTGAATCTCTTCAGGGGAACAATATTCTCCAACGAAGACGTTTTCCACAACGCCAGGGGTTTGAGAGATGTCGATAGGAATTTTTTCATCTATACTTACCATGTTTCCCTCGGCATAGATTTTGTGCATGGCTAGAGGGTTAAAAGGATAAGGGGAATCTCCATTCATAGTTGTAGTGAACTCTCCTACCTCTGTTCTCCTCAGCTTGAGTAAAAAATAAGATCTATGGTGAAGATCATCCCAAGGTCTATCCGGTCCAATCATTTCCTCCAAAATATCCTCGTATGAAGGAAATATTAATTCCAAAGGATCATGAGTGACAAGAGAGTCTTGAGCCCAAATAGGCTCGAGAACAAGATCAGGGTTGGCTAAGGCTTGCTGGAAAATATTGCACGCAACCTCAACAACGAATAAGGGCATATCCATTCTAGGGTTCCCTACCCCTTCCATTGAAGGTGATGGGGAAGGTAAAATCCATGGGGTATTAAAGTAACTCATTCTAAAAGAATTGACCTGAAATATTGCAGCCTTCGACTGGTCGGGGACAGTCGAAATAAATTTGGCATCATTGGAAAGCGACGGATAATCAAAAGTCACCATTAAATATGGAAACAATCCAGCACCTAAGTTGACAATACCTGGTTGCGGGTTTTCAATCATTTGGACTGTTGATGCCCCTGATAAAGGATTAGGACATGAGAAGGATAATTGATCAATGGTTATGATCCGACCTTCGTGAGTAAAACAAAAGACTCGAAAAATGATGGATACAATCATTGTCATAATGTAGGTCCAAATTCTCCCTAACAAAATATTGTAGTCGAAAGGCGTATCGACTACTTCTACCTCGACACACACAATTTTTCCCTCCAACTGCATGGGGAAGGAGGGAATTATTATATGTGGTATAAAATATTGACCATCAAACGTGTTTAGCAACGTAGGTGACGAAGACAAATCAGGTTGGCCAATGGCCTTCCAACATTCCAACAACATCATGCAAGTCGATGAACCCTCATCAACCATCATACAAAAAATGTTCCATGTCAGGGATTTCGTGGCATACACCACTACTATATGAAAAGAGACGTGGTGAGGAAGACGAGGTTTATAATCTGTAGGTTAAAAAAAAATCATTCCTGAGTTAGTAGTCTCGATCACTCCCAAGGAAGACAACAATGCTTTCCTCTATGAGGGGCAACTCTGGAGGACTTCCAAAGAAGACATTGCACAAGGAGTTTGTGTCAAATCTTCCACGATGGAGTAATTCTAAGAAGTCCTTGCATTCGGTTTGTGAGAATCCTTTTTAAACGCACCCTTAGGGATGTGATTCATAGTTTCTCCCACAGTATTCTCAATTTGAAGAGGAGGTGGTGGGTTGGAGGCTTATTTTCCCTTCTCAACAGATTCTGGCATTCCATAATTATGAGCCTTGGTCTGCAGATGAGCATCAGATCTCATCATATAAATGTTTGTGGCTTTGTTATTAGCATTAGGAGTGGGGGCTCCCTGATTGTCCCCAGGCACATTCATGGATGAGGAATCTTGAGCCACATTTTTCCCTTGTGGAAAAGGTTTGGTTAATATCATAGGTTGTTGTTGTGCCAATAGATTCTAGGCTTCCTCAAACTGAGGGAATTGGTGAGTCAAGTGGTCGTCCGTGCAAAGATTACACAGAAATTTCACTTTCCTCTTTTCGTTTTTACCCTCGCCAACATTATTCACAACCTTCTTATCCCCCTTACCCTTATTTTTTTTATATTTCCTCTTTCCCTCAGATTTTTGGTTACCCTTGGGATTCGTCGATTGCACAGTGTGTACCTCTGAATTTTGGGTTATGGGGGCATTCAAACTAGGATTTTGGTTGGCCATAGTCTGTTGGATCAATAATTGTTGTAACTAATTATTCAACTAATATGTGGGATTACTCTGTGCTGATTCTACTATGTCATCGATGTGAGGTCCAGAATTATGTTTGGTATTTTCGAAAGTCGACTGTGGTGCATCCGAAATGATCTCATACAACATACCAGATTGAGAGTAAATCAACTCCAGTTGTTGGGCTCTCATGATAGCCTATTCTTCAGAAAAAACCTTGAATGTCATGACATATTTGGATACACAAGGCACCAAGGAATTTAGGAACCACTCGAGAAAAATGTGGGAGGGACCTTAACTTTGATCAAGCTCTTTCGTCGACACCATTCTCAGAGGTGATACGAGATATGGATGGTTTTGTTTTGCTCGAAGTTGGCCAGCAACTCAGTGCTGACATCATATCTTACCGATAACTGGAAATGGTTTCAGAAAACCATAGCCAGGTTGTTAAAGCAAGCATACTTCAAGTTATCGATCTTGATATACCACTTCATGACACCCCCTATAAGAGTGCATTGAAACAAATGCAACTAAACGGAGTCATCCTTTAACGAGTTGGATGAGTGCCATAAATGAAATGTCATAACATGATCACCTGGATCTTCGTCAAACTTGCCTTTAAACTTAGGGATGTTTGAGGGAAACTTAGTTGGCATGGGGGGCCAACACCGATCACGACAGATATGGAAAATGTAGAGTTTCCAGGAAAAGTAGTCTAGGTTGTGGTGGATTCAAAGGAAAAGAGGGACCTGAATTTTGACTGGCACCGGGTTGCCAGGAAAATTTTTCCTGTTGGCCATGGTTTTGTTAGAAACCATGGTGGCCCTAGACAGTAAAAGGAGTTTTCACTTGATTCTACATCGTCGGTTGATTCCCATAGTTGGATGACATACCTTGTGTAGGGATTTCTCCATGCATGGTATTCCAAGGACCTTGGTTGGGGATGCCCCCAGTCGACCCTCCTGGCATAGAAATTGAACCATGCTTGGGGTTCCACTGAGTGTGGGAGGGGTTGCCCCCGATCGACATCCCTTGCAAAGGAAACAATCCCTGATAAGGATTTCCAAGACATTGTAAGGAGTAAACTCCTATCATTTCTCCCTATGAAGGAATGAAGCGTTGCATAGTGTTTGGTTGACCAAAGACGGGGTTTCCCCCTGCCGAGAAAAAAGACAATGATAAAGTGTTATTTCCAAACACATTGAGCAAATAAAAAGGAATAGACCCTACCAAAGTCATATAGGATTGAGGTCTAATACTCTCCCCAATGAACAAATTAGAGTTGGTGTTAAGATTGATTTGCTGCTAGAAAGCGCCTTTGAACGAAGGGGGTAGAGAAGGGATATGACACCCACCATAAGGGATAGCGTTAAATGGGGTAGTGGTTCCTACGAAATATCCTTGTAAGGTAGCATTAGAGATCCCTACCCCTATACCAAAAATATGTAGAGTAGAGTAGGTTAAGGTCGAACTAGAATTGAAACCCAACATCCCATACGAAAAGGGAGTGCCAGACATGTTCTATATAGAGGGAACAACGGTCATAGTCATGGAAGGGAATGTGCCACTTCCTGAACTAGTGGGTGTCTGGACAGTCATAGTCCCGATAGGTGGAAGTGGGGGGGAGGTACGACACACCCTCCCTTGACAGTCAATATGGGAGTATGAGGATTCCCAGAAGAGGTAGCACTAGTTGCTTCCACCGTCGTTCATCTAAGAAACTGACGTTTAGGTGAAATCACCTCAAGAGGGACTATCTGAATAATAAGCAGTGTTGATAAGTCAGTGATCAGAGGGTTTGCAGGCCTGAAGCCTTTAGCTTCAAGGTCAAAAATGGTGGACTCCTTTGGTGCAGGAAAGTATTCTCCTTGAGTTGGCTCAGGTACAGTTTGATGTGGCCAGGTCGCTTCAAATGAACCCTCTTGATCTAGCCTGCGCCTCAGCAGTGACATAGGTGGCTCTAAATTAATCGGCGGCAAGCCCTGAAGCCTATGAAAACAACAGAGTTATTGATCTTCCACATTTTGAAATGATCAACCAACACTCTAAGGTTAAGCTAGCATGAAACACAGAGCATGCAATAAAAAGTTTCTAATGGAAAATCAAGCAAACAACTAACTGGCAGGAAGAATAGTTACGCCAATCAACATTAGAGAAACTTATTGGTGCAAGTGTAACTTGAACATGGAAACACCCTTTGGGTATACTCTGCAAAGTGTGATCTGGCGTATGCCCTAGGCACCACAGTATACCCCCGCAGTCAACTATGTAATTCCCTAAAAATAGGAAACTAGGTTTCCAGCACAAATTCACCAGACGAGTACAGTCAATAGTCAGGTTTGTCATAATGAGCAGGATAAAAAAGTCTGAATCCTTTTATGGGTACTAAAAGAAAATGGTTTGGAAGACAACTGAGAATATCGAATGGATTCGAGGTCCGCGAGGCTCCATAGTAAAATGTGATCAACATAAATCCCAAGAACGACCCTCAATATATGATCCCCACTACTATCGGTCCATATTTGGAGGGGTTATCTCCTCTACCTTTCCTCACGTGACCTTGTGTTTATCCCCTATGTTAGAGGGGTGTCCCGGATGACTCTTATGAAACTGGACTCTAACACTCCCTATCACAGACTCTTATGTTTATTTAAGTGATCTTAAAGAGTTTTCTGTCCACACCTATTTAAAGGCCCTAAAGCCTAGACTACTTGGTGAACACTACAAACAAAAGTCTAGTTGATTTTAAGTGTTAATCGTTGATTTTAAGTCGCTTGATTTACTCAAAAGGGTACGAACGTGCAACTTATGGTGTTTTCAAGAAACAAAAGAGAAGAAATAAAATATTTAGAACATTCGTGCAAAAAGAAAGCTAGGTTCTACAACTAAAAAATGACTTTTAATCTTTGTAAATGAAAACTTTTCAAAGTATAGTCCAAGATCCTCAAATGCAAAAAATTTCCTAGAATTTGCTTTTCGTTTTACAATGCAAATGAAAACTACTAAACTTTCAAGGAAATAACAAAGAAGGAACTTTGTAAATGGAACTCGTTTCTTTTGTAATAAACAACTTATGCTACAACTACCAAACAAAAATTCATAACTAAATGGAACTATAAATTTTTTATTTTTTGAATGCTTATAAAAGAAAATCACAAGTAAATGATATTTTTTTTGTTTTTCAAAGCACAAACAAGGTAAAAAGAAAATAAACCCAAGACTAACACTGAACCTAAGCCACTGCTTGAACGCAAGGATTCACTGGAATCCACAGGAGGATCTAACACTTACAAGTTCACCCTAAACCTTAAAATAAAACAAAAGAAAATAAAGAAACAATAAGGGTTATTTACAAACTATAAGATAAACTGAATCTTTAACCCAACCAAACACAATCAACAGAGACCTTGAAGTGTTCAGGAAGACATGAGAAGCAAAGAGCTTCTTTCCAGGAAAGAAAAAGTCTTTTTAAAAACCCTTCCAAAACATAGAGACATGTTTTGTGCACGAGAAACATGTGTATGTACGCGGGTTGTATATTATACAGAACATGTATGTGTGTGGGATATATAGAGGACATGGAACATACACCTCTGCAAGTTTTAAAAAAAGAAAAAGGTTTGGGAAGAAAACTATGTAGGGGAGGTTGGTAGGCACCTGGAAGGTGACCAGAGACCCAAAATGAAACAGTAAACTCAGAAAACTAAAAAAGAAACTGAAAAATCAAATCAAACCAAAATCTCCCACTAAGACCCTAGAGAGACTCCCTAGTGGAGTCGCCAATTCTGCTACGGGGAAAATACCCCTAAACTGGGTCTAAGGAATAGGCAGAGAAATAAATCCCTTAAAAGACTGATCTATCTTTAATATACCCCAAAAACTTCTAAACTAAGTGATAAGAGAAAGAGGAAGGAGGGGGTTCATGAGTGCACTTTCAATCCTTACGATTGGTGTAGACCTCTTCCGCTTGTTGTTTCCTCCTAGATCACAGATCTCCACCCAAAGATGACCTTCAATGGGTTAGGAATACAATTCAACAACATATACAATCTCTAATGATCACTTAAAAATCCTAAATATAGATATAAATTCTCAAATTAACAAGAACATGTAAACATAGGGTTTTAGGACAAAGATAATCTCTTTTATTTAAATTCAAGATAAAACAAGGTTACAACCTTTGTTGGTGACCGCTCTACGAACCAAGTCTAGGATCCTCTTTCATGGCTCCAAGTGCATCAATCCCATGGTATATTCTCACAACCAACATACCATCAAGGGAAGGAGGAAGGGTTGCATAGGGAGAATGGTTGGAGGGGAAAGTTGAGGCTTAAACTCAGAGCGGGATGCAAATCTTGGGCAATGAAAGGGAAGGGATTTTGGCATAGTTTTCTTATTATCTTGTTCATGTGTCTAAATGACTCCCCAAGACCTATTTTTATCTGAGAAAAAGATGGTTATTCAGTTTGGGGACGGGCTACAAGCGGTAAAATTGTTAAGAAACCCTCCATAGGCCGTAAACTCCATTGAATTCTACGCAATTTTATATTTTTTGCAACTTTTGGAGGTAAATGAGGGCTAACTAGAATGAAACATGTGTGTGTACGCAAGATAAATAGCATGCATAACACATGTGTATGCGAGCTAACTAGCATGCAGAAAGCATGTGTACATAGGCTATTAGTGTAGCAAGGCATGCACACTATCCAAAAAAAGGTTTTTAGAAGGAAGCCTCAGTGGTACTTTTGGAAAAGTATGCAAATGGATGGGCCAATGTATTGGATGCACAGATGTAGTATTTTTCGACTATAACAATTGCCCTAAATGAGTGTCCTACACTAGTTCCCAAAAATCAGTGGGATGCATTGGAGGAGGATGCTAATGAGAAGAAGATCAAAAAGAGGGAATCTTTCCAAAAGTTGGAGAGCGGTAAAGGTAAATATAATATAATATACATTAAACTTAAAACTATGTATTTGACCTGAGTGAATAAATCACATTAACATGCACTACAAAATTTCCATATGCTCCCAGGAAAGAAATAGATCTAAGTTCTCAAGTGGGAGATCTAATTCTAAGGGTAGATCTAAATCTCCCATAAATTTTGTAAAGGTATGTTGGAGATGTGGAAAAGAAGGGCCCTACAAGAAGCAGTGTAGATCCAAAGTTGAGAAAAAGAAGGGATATGAAGAATCTCCTTCTACAGAAGAAAATACCTCCAAGGAAGAAGGAGGGAATGTGTAATTGGCTTCTTCAAGAACACATGCAGATCATGAGGCATGGTTGGTTGACTCAGGTGCATCCTTTCATATGACTCCCCACATGGAACGGTTCTGTGAATATGAAAGGTATGATGGAGGTAATGTTTTCTTAGGTGATGCTTCGACAACCATAATCATAGGACGAGGAAAATTCAAGTTGAGGCTCATAGATGGAAGGATTAGAACACTGTCTGGTGTTCTGCACATCCCATATTTGGCCAGAAATTTGATTTCTGTAAGAAAAATGGACAATGCAAGGGTAAAAACAATATTTGAAAAGGAAACATGCAGGATGGTTCGAGGAGCAATGGTGTTGTTGAAATGAGTTCAGTTTGGAACTTTGTATAAGCTGCAAGGAAGCACTATTAGTGATGGGTGTAATAGTTCCATTGTTCCTAATATTGGAGTTGAAGAATAAAGAACTCCTACAATATCTAGAGAAAATTTTATGTTGTGGCATCAAAGTCTCGGGCATATCAGAGAGAAGGGTCTTTGACTACTACACTGTAAAGGTATGGTTAAAGGTATGCCTAACTTCTCTCTGGATTTTTATTTATGTGAACATTGTGTATATGGGAAGCATAATCGGGTAAGATTCCCTTCTGGTGCAACGAGGGCAGAAAGAATTTTACAGCTAGTTCACAGTGATGTTTTTGGACTTGTATCGGTCCCATCATTGGGAAAATCTATGTACTATGTCTCATTTATATATGACTTCTCAAGGAATACTTGGATATATTTCCTCAGGAAGAAATCTGAAGTCTTTGACATGTTTAAATAGTTTAAGGCTCTTGTTGAGAATCAAACAAAGAAAATAATTAAGGTGTTGAGGACAGATAATGGCGGAGATTTCTGCGGGAATGAATTTGAAGAATTTTGTAAGAAGTGCGGTATATCAAGGCAGAAGAATACTCCATATACACCTCAACAAAATGGAGTTTCATAAAGGATGAACAAGACACTGATGGAAAAATCAAGGTGCATGCTCAGTGGTGTAGGTTTAGGGAAATAATTCTGGGCAGAGGCAATGGGTACTGCATGTTACCTGGTCTACAGATCACCCTCATCAACGCTGGATGGAAATACTCCACAAGAGGTATGGACTGGTAAGAATCATTCTCTCACACATATCAAGGTATTTGGTTGTGATGCATATGTTCATGTTCCAAAGGAAAACATGAGTAAGCTAGATAAGAAGGTTGAATAGTGTATATTTATTGGATATAAATATGGTCTCAAAGGTTATAAGATTTGGAACTCATAAACTAAGAAGGCAGTGTATAGCCGAGATGTGGTATTTAGAGAAATGAAGGATGTTGTTAAACATGAAGTCCTACCAAGTAAGGAAGAAATAGAGAAAATAGAGTTTGATTTAAAGGATGATGAGTCAGACTCTACAGAAGAACATGAATAAGAAGAAGAAGATCCTCATACTCCAGTATTGAGGAGATCGGTTTGAGAAAGAAGGCTACCAAAAAAGTATACTCCATCTAATTTTCGTTCAAATTTTTCTTTGTCTATTACTGATGATGATCCTAGAACTGTTAGGGAGGTAGTGGATTCAGAGGGTGGAAATATATGGAAAAGGGCCATGGAAGAAGAAATGGAAGCTTTGGGTAAGAATGAGTCTTGGGATCTAGTGGAGTTGTCGGCTGGAAGAAATCCCATTAGCAACAAACGGGTATTTAAAAATACGTTGAATGTAGAAGGAAAAGTGGAGAAATACAAAGCTCGGTTAGTAGTAAAGGGTTATTCCCGGGTTGAGGGAATTGATTTTAGTAAGATTTTTTCTCCTGTTGTCAAGTTAACCTCTGTAAGTTTTATGTTATTTTTTGCTGCTGCATTTGATTTTGAAGTAGAATAGATGGATGTGAAGACAACATTCCTACATGGGGATATGGAAGAAGAAATCTATATGAAGCAACCAGAAGGTTATGTTGTGATGGGAAAGAAGGACCGGTATGCAAGTTGAAAAAGTCCCTGTATGGTTTAAAAAAATCACCAAGGATGTGGTATCAAAAATTTGATACTCACATGTTGGGACTTGGATTCACAAGAAGAAAAGAGGATCATTGTGTGTATTTTAAATTAACTGGTCATCATTTGATTTATTTGGTCTTGTATGTGGATGACATGTTGTTGTTAGGAAACAACAAGGAGATTATCCAGGATGTGAAAACTCAGTTGTCCTCTAAATTTGACATGAAGGATATCGATGCTTCAAATTTCATTTTGGGCATGGAAATTAAAAGACATCGAAAAAAGAGGAAACCATGGTTAAATCAGAGAAAATATGTCGAGACAATATTGCATAGGTTTAATATGTAGGAATGTAAACCGGTCAAGGTTCCTATTCATGTTGGTGTAAATTTATCTGTAGATCAGTGTCCCAAGACACAAAGAGGAGGAGGAAATGTCTCATGTTCCATATGCAAGTGCAGTCGACAGTTGATGTATGCAATGATCTGTACTAGAACGAACATTGCACATGCAGTGGGAGTTTTGATAAGGTATATGTCAAAACCAGGGAAGGAGCATTAGACAATAGTAAAATGGGTTTGCGGGTATTTGCGTGGCACTGCTAGCTATGGATTGTGCTACCAAGGAAGACCGGGATTGGACAAAGTGTTGGATATACATGGCTTTGTGGATGAATACTGGGCTGGAGATATGGATCATAGGAGATATACAAGTGGGTATGTGTTTAACCTATTTGGAGGAGCAATAAGTTGGATGAGCAAAAGATAGGTTGTAGTGGCACTTTCAACTACAAAAGTTGAATACATGGCAGCCACTCATGCAAGTAAGGAATCACTATGGTTACAAATATTTTTTTCAGGTATTGGGTTGCTACAACAATCTGTAAGGATAGATTGTGACAGTCAAAGTGCAATTTTTTTGGTGAAGAACCCCGCTTATCATTCAAAGAAAAAGCATATCGATATTCAGTATCACTTTGTGAGAGACATGGTTGAAGAAAAGAAAGTATTGTTGATGAAGGTGGACACTTTGAAGAATGTTGTAGATTCATTAAGAAAATCTGTGAGCACTGAGAAGTTATCTTGGTGTAAAGGATCCATGGGCATTGCTGCCCTGGATTGTTGACTATGTAACCCTGCAACTCCCTATATGCAAAGAAAACAACAAGTGGGACAATGTTGGTTATGTGTTATATTATTTTCATGAGTAGTAGTGTCTGCGTTGCACCGGGCACACAGGGGGGAGAAATCCCCCCGCGTAGGGGTTCATGGGTAGCGCCCCTGAGAAAAAAAAAAACTCCTCGGGAAACATGTCACATTTTTTTCTCGTTTTTCATGTTGCCATGATTTTCATGTCCATTGTTGAGTGATTTTTCGGCACATGGTTTTTTTCCGATGGTTTTCTATTTACGGTTAAGGAATTAGGGTTGTTGACTAATCCAGGTCATTGGGTTAGGGTTTTGGATGCCGATGGCTCCTATATGTATATTGTATTGTAAACAATATATCACTATGAACGAATATAGAATATGATGGTTTTCCTGGTTTGGGTTTCCAGGGAAAAAATCTTTGTGTAATGTTTATATTTTCCATTGTATCTTTTCTGTTCTTTTACTGAAAATTTATTTGCTGTAAATATTGTACAAGGTTAAAATATACAGACCCTACCATTGTGTTTACTGCACCAAATACTATGAATGAGGTGACTTGGAAATTATATTTTTATGTTCATATAATATGGGAAAGGTGACTTATAAATGGTATAATTTAATTGTAGATGTTTGTCCTACTCAACCAGATGCATGAAGTTGTATTTTTCATTTTCAACAACCACTTCAATCAAGAGAATAAGAGCATCAAGAAGAACAGGCCAACATCAAAATTGTGGACCTTCTAAACAAATAAATAAATAAAAACTAGAAGGAAATAATGTAGTAGAAAAATGTGTTGTATGATCATTGACACATTTTGACAGATACTTTATACTCTTGATGTTCTTTAATGTTACCTTTAACACTACTAGATATATTTTTTTTATTTTTTTTATTTTGCATCTTTGCTACTATGATGTGTGTGGGGGGGGGGTGTGCACGCATTGTTTACTAATTAAATTGGGTATGGGGAAATGATAATGAGGTGAGGGGGAGGAACCATATCAGCTTCCACTTTCTCATGGTTGTCCTCAATGATAGAGAATAAAACATTCTCAAAGCCAAGAGAATATGAAGGTAGCAATGAATTACCACATCATAAACCAATTAATGAGCTCAATTCTTAAATAGTTTATAATTAGGTTTTCATTGAGTTCCTATATTTTCTTCTTTTTTCATCATATGAATATCAAATTAGTTGGTAATCAATCTTCATGGCTTCCATTGAAAGTTGGATAGAACTATACAAGAAGCCTCCTAACAGTATTTTGGCAAATCTTATATGGTGACTTACATTGTCTCTACTTCCGGTAATATTGCAGCCTTATAATGTATGACACATTTTGTCTACACAAAAGTAAAAATAGATATCAATATAGATTTTAGTGCAATATTGAAAGAAATATAAACAATTTTAGTTGTTTTTCTATTTGTTTTTTCATCTTACTTTCCTTGAATTTTGTAGGTCTTGTTCAAGTAGCACAATATCATGATCGATAATGGGGTGTTTTTGTCCATGATGAAAAGTATGTGAAGGTTCTTCTTACTCTTTTCCTTGTTGGGATTCTAATTAATATTCAACTTCCATTCCTAGACAATACTGCTCCTCATCAATATCTAGACAATAATGCTCCTCATCTTCCTTCGATTTAGAGTATATAAGGATTTCATACAACAACTAAAGTATAAGCTTGTTCACATTCTCACTTAAAACGTTGCTCATAAACCACATTTTTCATGTCAATAAGTGGCTCATTGTTTGGAAGGAAACTAAACACATTTCATTATTGATTATATTGTAAAAGATCTGCACCTCGCATATAGTTTTCTAGGTTTATTTTCAGTATAACATATTTTATTTTAAGCCTCATATACTTGTGTATTCAAATAGAACTCTGAATTCCAAGACCATTTTAACCTTTATCCTATATAAATATATGTCTATCATTGTTTTATTCTTCTAGTTTAACCTCATTTCCCCCATACTTAGAGTGTGAGAATGGATATGTGTTTCTCATCATCTATGTGATGCCTATATTGTGAGAAATGGCATGTGTTCTTTCTATAAGTATACAATTCATAGTTGGAAAGTCCTCTCTTCTAAAAGTCTCTAGTGGATTCCCACATGTTAACGTTAAAGTCCTCTCTTCTAGAAGTCTATAGTGTTTTTCATTCTAGTTAAAGTTCATTAAACATTTACACTATTATGGTGCATTTAAAGTAGGAATTATAGAAAATTTAGGTGCAGTTGCTATAATTTATCATTTGTATCTACCCAGCCCCTCTTAGGGGGACTCTTATAAATTAAATATTTTTTGTTTCTCATGAGATTTTGCTAGCTTGGTATAGGTATTGTTACTTGTTTCTTGAATATATTCTTCAAATGCCACAACTTCAAATGTAACATGCTTAATTAGTTCCTATGAATAATCTATGGAAGACTTGAACTTCTTATTATTTTGATTTTATTGTTTGTACTCCTGTCAATATATTCAACAAATACAATAATTTCCCTACTTTTGAAGCTCTTGATGTCTTTGCAAACATTATTTCTTGAAAACTAGTTGAAGTTTTATCATTTATATTTTTGGGACTAGACATAACGACAAGCTTCTAGAATGATGACAATATAACTCAATGTAGGTGCATTTTGGTGTATGAAGAGGATCATTTCATTGGGCATGACTGAAATACAAATGTGAGTCATTTAACTTTCATAGTCTTATGGACAATTTTTCTTATTATAATAATAGATATACGGGGTTTTCTTTATTTTGTAGACAAATGAAGGTTGTGTGTAGTTCCTAAACTTATTGTCTTTTTTTTTACTTGAATTCTTTGGCATACACTTTTGTGTAATGGTGAATCCTTTGAAATTTTTCTTTGATTTATTCATAAGTCATAGTTTGAAATGTGCACAATCCTTTCAAGCCACTTCCTTTAGAAGTTCAACTTCTTTAACTAGTCACTATTTGAAAATATGATAACAAATTGTAGTTCATGGTAGGAGATGGATTTATGTATGTTTTACTATTCCTCCTATCCATAATGCTAGCTTCCCTTATCTATACCAATGCTAGAAAAATATCTATCATGAGCAGGTCATACCTACCTTATCATGTCCAAGTCTTATTGGATGGATCTCTTACCTACTTATATTAAGAGGTCAAGCTCATATTCACAACACACTTCTCCCTTATGTCCAAAAGTCTCTCTAATCTTGAAAACATAAGATAATACAAGGAACTCTTTGAATTTGGATTTGGTTGTTCTTTCTCATACCAAAACATGATCAATGAAATATGCTAGCAATATTGATTGCATTGTAGTGATTGTTCACTTTAACAATATTTTATTTGATGTTTAGAGAGAGGGAAAATGACCTGAGTTTAGTAAAACTATCAATAATAATGGCATAAAATTTTAATCTTTAGTTAATAAAAGAGAGGGGATACTTGTAGTAATTTATTAAATATAATCTTGATGTATTTAAAAGTGATGGATAAGAGCATGAATTTCAACTATAGTAAACCTTATTAGTATCGAAAGACATTGTCAGCCAACTACATATATAGTTACAACTAGCATGCTTGAAAGAAAATATAAAGGAAAAATAAACAAACACCCACCACTATAATAGCATTGTTCCTTGGAAGCCTTATTAGAGGAGTGTAGAACTTGTGATCACTGAATGTAGATTTCATCTTTAGGATAACATTAAAAACAATACTAAAATTGCTAGTTATTAGAGTACACATGCATGAGACAAGCCACGTGTTAGAAGGGAAAACCTACCATACCACAATAGTTTTTTCTTTTGTTTTAAAAAAACCTTGTTCCACTTAAGAAACATCTTCAATGTTGAATGAGAGAAACCAAAAAAACTAGCATCTCTTATGCAACGTATTTAACATGGAATGATGTGTAAATTTTATTTGGGATTTGTTTTTTATTTCCACATAAAATATTTACTTCATGTTAGACATTCACATTTGGCAATTCGATTTGAACAAAATCAAGATCCATGCCAAAATATAGTTATTCATTTCAAAATGGAAAATTCTCGTGCCTAAAAACAAGGATGTTATTAAGATTGAAATCAAATAGCGTTGCACCTGGTAGTTTCTTTTGGTACTCACATTTAACACTAAATTCAAATTTGAAATTCATAGTTGACAACATCAATTTGAAATGAAACCAAAATCAAAGCTATAAAATAGCCCATTGTAAAAATTAACCAATTCCTAAAATATAGTTACAAGGTAGTTCACTAAAAAAGAAAAGGATCAATATCAATTACATTTTTATCCATTGGTTTTGTTATTCTAACAAAGCATGATAATGTTGATCTTTTGAATTCTTCATGTATTATGCACATAAATGAGACTTACATATTTAGAAAAAAAAAACAACTTAGAAATACCTCTCCTTTCAAATGAAAAAGTGTAGTGATTGTGTTGTGTAGAAATGAAAAAATTACTTATTTTCCCGCCAAAAAAAGCCTCTTTCGTAGAAATAAGAAAAATTAGTTCTTTTCCCAAAAATATAAGTTTGAAATAAATATAGTTCTTTTGCCACGTCAGCCTGTACGGACTTCACAGTCAACGTCTTTTTTTTGCTTGTTTGACGATTCGAACAGATCGCAATATCTCTCTCTCTCGACGTCTGTTTGAGACGAAACGAGTTGTGTTGGGTTGACAATGATGAGGTCTACGCTCTCGTTCGATTTGAAGCGATTCCAAGAACTTTGAATTTTTGAGCAAAATTTGATCCCCTGATCACTCATGAAGATACATGCAACTCCAATTTGTATGCCATAGTACCAATCTTTTGCAACACCTTATAAGGGCCATAGTACTTTGGTGATAATTTATTATCCTTATCGGCTTGCTTGAGGGACATCTGTTTGTATGGTTGTAGTCTTAAAAACACCCAATCCCCTACTTCAAAACTTTTTTCACTACGATGTTGATCTGCTTGTTGTTTCATGCGATTATGTGCCATGGTCAGGTTGTCCTTTAAGATTT
>SNQJ01S0000889.1:42012-58590 GCA_010110895.2 Picea sitchensis | reverse complement strand
ACAAGATGATTCAAAATGAAAATGTCTCCTTGGTATATATAGGAGGCTAGGAGGTATAATTACAACTAATGGCCTAAAGTCGACATAAATAAAATAACATTACTAATATAATATGCCCCAATTAAGGGGTAATGAGCCAATATTAGGGCTTAACATACAAGCAAGTTGATGATCATGCCCAACTCACGAGGGCATGCCAATGTCGCGCAAAAACTAGACTTCTTGAGTATTATGGGATGCTCAAGCAGAATGATAAGTATATCCCTATGACATTATGTTTTTTTCAATCTAATTATGAGAATGTCTTGTCTTGATTATTGAATTTTAACTCCATTTGTTTCACAATACTAATTCACATTCATGTATAGATATCAAGTTTGTAATTTCTCATAAGTTGTCTCATTCATTATGGAGTATTGGCATCTATATTCAATGACGCTTATTATCACCACAGTTGTAGTTGTCCTCGTTGGTGCCAACCATGTCATTGACTTCAATTTATCAATAAATTGATTTTCTTTTGGCCTACATTTCTTTGTGATCAAATGGTATAGTTCATTTTCAAGAGACCACAATCGAGCTTCAATTCAATATAATATTACTTATATGTTTTTAGTGGGAAAAGGCTAACCACATTGTGTGTGGTGAGAATGGAATGAATTCTTTACAAAAAAAAAGAATTATAAAAAAATTCCATAGCTTAAGCAATGTCTTCAAAATCAAATGAGAGAAAAAAAAAATATCGTCACTTCAACTTCTCTTATGCAATGTATTTAACATCGAATGGATGTCACTACAATAATATACATGTTAGTTTAACATCTCTTAAGAGATGATATTTTGAAATTTTATTTTTTAACTGTTTTGTGGCATGAGATTGAAGAAGTCGAATACAAACTAATTAGAGGATGATGTTGCATCAAAAAAGAGATATATATTTGGACAAGATATTGTTGAATTATACTTCCCTCTTGTAGCATTTTCGACATCGTATCAACATGAATTTGACACCACATTCTCGATGTTTATTCAGCGAGAGGGAAATTCCTATTTGATATTTAACCAATGTTACAAATGTCTAATGAGCATCAAATTTCGACCCCAAATATAGTAGTGAAACCACTTCCTTCCCAACAACACATCCATCCAACCCCATCATCATGCACTCATCTAACGAATCCCTAGTCATAGAATCCTCCTCCACCACATCTAGATATGGAATGATATGTTGATGAGGTGATCCAAAAATACCAAACCCATGAGCACCCTCCTCTAAAACCACCAGAACACCCATCCCATGATCTCTCATCACACTCTTGACTGCAAATCTCCTCCCTCAACAACTAAACTACCTTTGCATCCATCCTAACTATCTACCCATCCTCTAATCTCTTATCATGTGAAGGTGAAACACCTCCTAAAGTTGAAGCATTATGATCCACACAAACAAAATCTCTACCTAATGAGTTAGATGCTCCATGCTTATAATCCAATGAATCAATTTAAGAAATCACATCTCCCACTGGGATTGTGATCTAATTCTCAATAATTTTTGAGTAGTAACCCCTAAATCTCCCAAATTGTCACTTGAGGGAAGAGATCTAACTCCCTTCCTATCCAAGGAACCAAGATCATACTTATGGTGCAATCTCTAAATAAGTGCCCTTGAGCACGAAAATACCAAGATCATACTTATGGTGAGTTATCATAATCAAGCATTTGAGTCCATTTATATCAACTCCATTCAAATATCAATGTCTCTAGAAGGCCTCCATTAATAACAACCAAAACCAGGATGTGAGGAATACCATTCCTATATAGGGTTTCATGATATGCACCCCAGAATAAACCCAACTTATCACCCACCAATCTTGGCATTTTTTTATGCCAGAGATGAAGTCGTAGCTTTGGAAGATGAACCCATAAGAGGATATTCTCCTTAAAAAACCTATTAGAATAAAAAAAATCATGCCAAAGCAATTAAACCAACCCAGAAGGTTCAAATATCCTAGGACTGTTAGAAAATGTGACCTTCTTATCCATATGGTTGTAAAAAAGAAACATGAAAAATAATTTGTATAGAGCAGTGATCAGAATTTTACTTCTTACTACCACTACCCATGACAAACTAATACATTCTACCATATTGGAAAAATGGGGTTTGGGGCTATAGAAATAACCAACTAAATATTGCACTACTAACTCCTTGGCTCTATCCACAATCCATTATATTAGGAAAATCCTTACCTTACCAAAAGAGGGAATGCATCACTTATGCCTTAAAGAAACCCTAGATCCACCCTTTGCACCACCATTGCTCTCTTTCACATTATCATGATATAAATATTAATTTAGTATTAATAATAATACATATATTTAATTAATATAATAGAGTTAGGCCTGGAGATGATGAGGGGGATGTGGCTAGGGTTCTCCTAGACACAACCTGAGTTGCAACATCCGTGGTATGATTATCTCGACGTCTCTATCCTTATTTGTAGTTTTTTTGGGTTGAGTTGCAATGGATCTGGCTCGATGGATCCATTACTTCCTCTTTTTGGTGTTTTTCATCTGTTGCAGTTGTTGTTTGGGCTTGGTTATGGTGTTTCCTTCCATGTTTTTCATATTTGTTGGGAGGTGGATCCAATCCTATAGTTTTTTCTTCCCATTTGATTCGTTTTCAATGACTTGATATACTAATTCTCCATCGTCGTTCTCTAGGGGTTCTCTTGTTGCTGGTTTATTGTGGTTCTTTGTGCACGCAGAGGTTTTTCTTTCAAGCTCTCTATGGATGGTTCTGTCTTTATAGGCGCGGATCTGGCTAATCCATTTTTTTTCTTGCCACTTTTCCTGGGGCTGGGTTCTGGCCTCGTTTTATGCTAGATCTTGTTTGTAGTCGATCGTTCTTGCGTGCATGGTTTTGCTTGGTTCTGTTGCTCCGGTCATCTAGGGTTTTTTCTCTGGTTTTGTTGCATGTTTAGGGTTTGATGTATGTTCAGATCGGGATTCTATTGGTGGGTGTTGGTGTCTTTCTCTTCCTCATATATGAAGGGGTTATAGGCCAAAGCTTTGAGGTCCTCACTAAGGGCGTCTGATGTTTGCGATGATGGAACTTTGAGGTCCTTATTGGGGGCGTGTGAATTTCTGGTTTCTCATTTTCTGGCATTTGAGGGGGTCTTCGCTAGTACCAATGATTTTTGGTTCTCTTGATGTGGGAGCTCCATACCTCTCTAACTAGGTCCTTCCAGCGTCCAGGGATTTTCTCTGGGGTTTGCTCTTCTGGCGTGCTTATCTTGGTGGGTTTTCTTGTTCCTCATTAGTAGTTGTTATAGCCAGCTTCTTTGTCCCTTTGGGATTCTTTTTTATGATATTGTACCCATGGTTGGGTTGTTCTTAGGCACCTACAAAATGTAATTTGGTTCTCTTGGATGAATAAAAATACGCTTTTTTTTGGAGGAAATAAAAATAGTAATATTTAATGCATGAACCATACACTCGCGTCATCAAATACTATAAAAACATAAATTGGGTGTTTTCTAACTATTCTACGAAATGGTTTTTTTCGCCGGAATCCAACAGCAAAAATCAACACAAAATCACTATTTTTTGTTGTTTAAAATTCATTTATAAATGCATAAATGAATTCAACATGCTGAAAACCCTGGGGCACTCAGACTATACAAAAATAATTACTCAAATCTGCAGATCTAACAATTTCCCACCATATTTCGAGTAAAGATCCCTGAAAAATATCATCGAAAAAAATCATTTCGTAAAACGTTTATACTACGACCATAAATTGTGTTTGGTTAATTTCTTTCTGTGCAAAACATAAAACCAAAAAAAAACACTACCAATATATTTGATACAATGTAATACGCATATATCAAACACCTTGACGTTATTTATGTGCTTATGAACATATTAAATAACAATAAAACATTGTATATACAAATAAAAACAAAATATTTTATATGCACAACTATTTAAAATATACATTTTATATGTAATTGTGCTTGTTTTATATTAAATATTATCTTTTATATTATTAATCTTTCAGATAATTAAATGGATTTTATCCAATATTCACATATTGGAACAAATCTTCCTTTTCAAATTTAATATAATAAGACAAATCTTTCTTTTCAATAATCTTCTTATTAGTCCCTGTCGTAGGCATAGAGGGACTATAGCGATCAATAATTAGTTGACTACATATTAGTTTGTCCTTTGACTATAAATATTTGCATAATACCTATTGTTGGAGCTAGGGATTTAAAAGCATATATTTTTATATAATAAAAAGTAGCATATATGTACTGATCTAATTGGATAAGAGATTGGAGGTCTTATTGCCATCTTCACTATTCCCAATGTTTTATATGGCAACATATCCATACTTTTTCTCATATACAGTCTTTTTGAATAATATATTTTTCCTATGTATTGCTTCAAGGTGGATTAATGTTAGCATTAGTTCGAATGTTTGTGTTAGCATTTTCTGCTAGCTTAATATATCCGTAAGTTTTTATTTGTACTAATCATATTGAAATGTTTTGATATCCAAGATTTATAGTGATTCAGAATTCCAAAGTTTATAACGTCCTTTCCGCATGTATTTGTATTGAAATGTATTGACACTTATTTCGAGATGCCTCAATAGGCATGACAACTTAAATGTTTACATGAAGCGAGGTCCTCCAATAGTCCTGACAGCTTAAATGTTTTCATGCCGCGAGGTCCTTAGAAAGCCTAACAACCTTAAATATTTATCTAAATATGCTTCTCGAAGTACATTTTTCCTCGAAAATTTCCATACAATGTTACAATGAATTTGCACACTGTTGTTGTCCACCGCCAGTTGAATATCCATTGTATGTTTCATCCTTCTTCTACCTTTGCAATGTAATTTTGTCATCGTTGAAGCTACATACATTGTTTACTGGTTTGGTGAGTGCTTCTTCTTTGTTGGTTCGTTGGTTGTTGGTTGTTGTTGTTTACTTCTCAATTCGACCTATGCTTCTGCATTTCGTTGTTTCAGAGTAATTTTCCATGCCATAGTTTCATTTTCGATTCCTTGTTTGTTGTTCAGTGTTTGCAGTTTGGAAGTAAGAATGTTTGCTTATTTGTAGTTGCATGGTCGTTGTATGTTTTCGTTTCCTTCTGTGCTTCGGTTGCATTTTCGTAATCGTTGGAGATACATATGTTGTTTACTGGTTCAATGGTTCTTGTTGGTTTGTTGGTTCGTGGGTTGTTGGTTCTGTTTGTTTGGCTCGAGTTTACACTTTGGGGCCCTGAGGGGTGCAATTCAGATTGTTCATGCTTTTTTGCTGGTTTGGTGCTTGCTGCTATTTTCTTTTATTTGATTCGGCCTTGCAGGGTTGGGGTCCAGTGCCAGAGGTTAAAAGTTTTTTTTTTTTTTTGGATTATTATTGTTTTTTGGGGCGCTTTACGGTGTTTATCCCTTGCACCCAGGAGTTGACATGAAGTTGTGTTATTTTCCCTATCTACTGAGGTCGATATCTATTCTGTTGTGAGATTTTGTTGGTGCTTCAGTACTGGTATGAAAGAAAATAGTTGCATGCAAAATTGTCGGAGGATTACATGTGAAATTGAAATATCCTCTGTTTTTTTGTTAGAATAAAGCATATGCAGGGTACATTTATAAACCATGTATGGTCAGATGTGCTCATATGACATTACATGTTCTTTCTCATCTACATAGAATGGTGTGCGCATGATACAATTTGTGTTGTACTTGAGCTATGATATGTACAACAAAGATTCTGCAATATTATATTTCGATGTCTGGAAGCATGTCTGGGTAGTTTGCCACAGAAAACCAAAAACTTGTATCGTGAGCACAACAGTCTATGTAGAGGATAAAGAACATGTATTTCCATTGGTGGAATCATATCTGGATAATTTTCCATGGAAAACCAAAAATCGTTTAGCTACATCCATACAATTTCGTAATATTTTTTGGCTTGTAATATATTTTGGGCAAGGCAAAAAAAATTACACGTTTACAACTATGGATGGAGAAGCGCAAAGGTTCATGTTTATGCCTATCTTCTAGACTGTTCGTTGAGTCTCTTTTAGTATATGTACATATTGCTTGTTCTCCGGTGCATACCAACTTCCATTCATGTTCATTGTATTTTGTGCTTTCCCACATTCAAACAAACGGAATAGATGGAGAAAATGACGAAGTCTTGACTACATCGGTTGAAGAGGATATAGAAAGGTGGATGCTTGTACTGTTATTTCTTATTGCATTGTTTTTTATTTCATTTATTTTCTATATATGTGTTCACTTAGTTTATTATATGTACATGTTGCGTGTCTTCCTACATGATAACTTATGTTCATTACATGCCTTCCTGCATACTAACCTGCTTCATGCCCGTTGTGTTTTTGTTGCATTGCTACATTTAAACAATCAGAGTGGCTAGAGATGACGATGGAGTCTTTCACAGGTAAATAACCTTGTTTCTCTTTCTTTTACATGTCTGTCTTCATTATAAGTTATCTTCAATACATGCCTTCCTGCATACTAACCTACTTCATGTCCATTGTGTTTTCGTTGCATTGATGCATTTAAACAAACAAAATGGTTGGAGAGGGCGATGGACTCTTTGGCGGGTAAATAGACATGTTTCTCTTTCTTTTTGATGTCTGTCTTCATAATAGCTTGCGTCCATGTCCATTGCATATTCGACGTTGATGCCTTGGAAAAACCAGGTTGCTTGGACAGGAAGATGAATTGTTCTGTGCAACAACAGAGGGTTCTATGGTGCAATCTTATAAAAGGTATACCAACCGTGTTGGTAAATTAAATATACAAACCGGGTGGGGGCATATAATATTAGACTTGAAAACGATGGCTTCGCATCAATGGTCCTTTCTTCCCTCCCTATTTATACTTTTTCCATTTTCTATTATCCCTTTTGTTTTCTAATTCATCTGCTTAGTGTTCTTTCCAAAAATGCCTTGGTGCGTCAGTTGGCAGACTAACGGTTTCACACCTATGGTCGCACTTCTACCTTATTCCATAGTTACCCACTTTTTCCATTGCGGGTATCGGGCTGGCAGGTTCAAGATTGCTTCCCTGGCTTTTGAGGGTCCACGATATACAAATTGGTCGTGGTGCCCCGCCCTCATGCCATGTTTACTGTTAAACATTTTTCCAATTAAAAAAATTAGATGCATACAATTTTACGGTTATTTAGTCATTATGATGGATAATATACAATAGATATGCTTGTTTAGTCATGATTTTCATCTGCACTTGCTTGCATCAGAAAAATTTAGACTAGTGACATGGGCATGAGCAGTCAGTCATCCTAGACATCAAAAGAACGACAAGGCGAAAGGTAAATATCCATACGCTCTACTCTTACTATGTTTACCAAAAAAAATTCCTCAGCTATATATTCATCTATGGCATGGTGAATATGTTGATGTCATCTTCAATACATGGTTTGCAGTTCACAAGAAGTCTCAACAAGTACAAGCGAGACACTGAATGTACCGCATGTTCCGTAGACTAAGAGGTGTGGTTTCAAAACTCTACCTGAATAGTTCATCGAAGCTATGCGTGTACTTGTAGATTTGTGCCAGTGAAAGAATATTACAAAAGAAAAATGCACAGTACCATTCACTTTAGTTTTCCTGTTCAAAAAATGTCACCAGGTCTAGAGTTGTAACATCTAAAGTACTATCAATAGAGGGCTTGAACAACCACTGAACTGGACAAGTGTTCGTCGGGGACATAATGGTCATCTATAGCACCTACTTGGACAAGGAAAACAAAAGTAGATCCATTATGCATGCTGACATGACAGACAAGGAGGCCATGATGACAATGACACTGACTATTCCTCCACAACTTGCCCAGAAATATGCAAAAACGATATTGTCGGGTAATGGGATATCCATTACAAATTTTAATATATTGCCCAAAACAGTATATGACCGTCGTGATTGTGATCGAATTATTTCGCTCAACGAAACAAGTATTGTGGAAAAAATTTCCGCTATTTATCCAGAATATCGTTTCGTCCCAGACTCGACTATCAATTAGCTTTCACAGAGCACTGACATTTACCCAATCAGAATGATTGATGCAACTGTCACACTGGCGAGAAAACTTGGCTCACAACACATTCTCCATATAAAGGATGGAGAGTCAGACAGCGACAAGGCAATGGTACCGGTTTTCATATTCAGTTTTTTCCTTTATTTCCGCATGTGCATGTATCTCAGGTAAGTTACTCAAATATTGAATGTTCCATGTTCCAGCTGCAATTGTTCGATACGTATTCAAATTTGTTTTTGTCAATGGAGCAACAATTGCATAAAGGGCATATTCCACTTATGCTCTTCAAAAATATAACAAAGAAAAGGGATGTTAGAGAAAGGATCTTTCGGATAACCCAGGCAACGTTTGTAACAGATTTGCGAGTAGATATAGTAGAGGATCTGAAGAAAATAGCTATCTCTACAACTATTGTGTGTATACATCCACAAAATCATACTCACTTTGCTTATAGAAATAGCTTTGAACAAATTTCTATGGCATGTTTTATTTTATTTTTATTTTTTTAAGGGGAGGAGGGGGTGAAGTTGTGTATTATATTGTTCAATGTATTAATTCCTATGCTTGCATCGCCAGGTTGAAGGTATTTTAGTTGCAGCCAATGTGGCCAATGTGTACTCGACCCCCTTTGAACCTGTATGTGCAAAATGAAACTCTCCTTCTTCTGCCTCCGCTTTGATAAGTGATGATACGATTGATTGTCTGCGACGCGGTGAAAAATGTCCATATATATATGGACATTGAGTCAATGTTGTCATATGAACTGTGGACAAAAAAGCCGTGCATTTTACGGTTATGCAGCCTCTATTAGAAAATGTGCTTCCTAAGTTGGCAGATTTGTCATATGGAACGTAGCTACAGAAAAAGGAAAGCAGTGTCTACATGCTACGGGACCTTCAGATACACAACAAATTCACCTTAAATGAGGACAATGCAATTTTGAATATCGATGGAAGAAGGGAAAAAAATATATATGAAACTTTGTCAGGAAACGAAAATACCTCATGTGTCTCTATAATATTTCTTCAACATCCAGATGAATGTTCATCGGACTCGACTAGTTGGGATTGCACGCACATAACATTGTTCTGTCCAAAAAATGGGAAGCATGGTAGAAAACCCCATATATCCCATGGCCCCGATTATTTTCTACTGGGAACATATACCAGATGCAAGAGAAAAACGAATGCGGCGACGTCTTTTCTTTGTATATGAAATTGTTTGGTGCAAAGGTGGATGTGTCCTGCTCTATGGAACCTTCTGGGAACTTGCTTGCGGCCTGTTTGAAGTTTAGTTGGTTATTGGTTGTGTGCTTCGTCTGTCAATTTGTATATCGCGGAACTCCAACTTTTGTTTGGAGGACACAAAACAATAGAATTGAATTTTTTAGCCAGCTGGCCCACAAATCCGCCTGATAATTTCTATGGCGTTGTGACGCAACTGTAGGATGTGGTTTGTTTTGGCAGTTTTCCTTGATCGATGAGCTTGGTAAAATTAATCTCCTGGAATAATTTGAAATCAACGAATATATACTGTGCGAAGTGCAATTGTGCTATCATATCAACAAGAGGCCCTTAAAATTCAAATTGGTTGTTGTTTTGGCATTTTTTCTTAATCCATGAAATTGGTAAAATTAATCTCCTGGAATAATTTGAAAGCAACGAATATATACTGTGTGAAGTGAAATTGTGCTATTGTATCAGCAAGAGGCCCATAGAATTCAAATTGGTCCTTGTTATGCTTGCAGTGATAGAATTTTAAAAAACTTTCTTTTGTTTCCTTCATTTTTTTTAAAATAAGTGATTTAACATCCTTTGATAATTTTATGTAATTCAATTGTACAATATCAATATTTAATATTAATAATTTAATATTTGAAAATAATTTTTCTAGATAATGTTAGATAGGATGACCATCCGTAAACAATCACAATGTTGAGCCTGCCAGTCCTTGAGTCCTTCTGTGAATTTGTATATCACGGAACTCCGAGTGTTGTTTGGAGGACACGAGACAATAGACGTGCAATGTTGAGATAGAGAGCCCGCAAGTTCGCCTGTCAATTTGTATATCACAGAAGTCTGGGTGTTATTTGTAGGACACAAAACAATAGAGGCTCAATTTTGAGCCCGCCGAGTCGAGAACCTGAGATCCAAAAAGTGCCTAAGTATGGAATGAAGGATCCATCCATGCTCTATAAAATATCATGTCCATATAAAGTACATGTTTACTATGTATTGCTCGTTTGTCGAAAAATTTCTAGGTGGGGAAGTTGGCGGATGCACATGTTCATATTTCCACTTACTTTTATATCACTAGCCCGACCAAAGTTTACAAACTTTCTTGTCTAATTAAATTCTGCAATATCAATATTTAATATTAATAATTTAGTGTTAAAAATAATGTTTTTAGATCATGTTAGATAGTTGATAGGGATTACCATCCGTGAACAATGGAAATCTTGAACCCGCCAACCCTGGAGTCCATCTATAAATTTGTATATCGCGGAACTCCGAGTGTTGTTTGGAGGACACAAAACAATAGAAGTGCAATGTTGAGCCAGCCAGCCCACAGGTCTGCTTGTCAATTTGTATATTGTGGAATTGTGGGTGCTATTTGTAGGGCGCGGAACAATAGAGGCCCAATTTTCACCCCCCCAGCCCGAGAACCTACGATCCAAAAAGTGACCAAGTATGGAATGCGGGATCTGTACATGATCTATAAAAATTTCATGTCCATACTTTATAAGAGTACATACTTAGTATGTATTACTCATTTTTTGGAAAACTTTTAGGTGCAGAAGTTGACGGATTCACGACTTCATATTTCACTTACTTTTATATCACCAGCCCGACCAACCGCTTCCCTGTTTGATATTGTAATAAACAAATATAAACTATCCCAAGTCCAAATGTGTTATGACATCAACACGAGGGCCTTAAAATTCAAATAGCTCGCAAGTCTGCTTGTCAATTTGTATATCACGGAAATGTGGGTGCTATTTGTAGGGCACAGAACAACAGAGGCCCAATTTTGAACCCACCAGGTCGAGAACCCACAATCCAAATAGTGGCTAAGTATGGAATGAGGGATCCTTACATGCTCTATAAAATCTCATGTCCATAGTTTTTAGAAGTACATCTTTAGTATGTATTGATCATTTCCTCTGAATGTTGTTTAGAAGACATGAAACAATAGAACTACAATGTTGAGAGAGCCAGTCCACAAGTTCGTCTGTTAATTTGTATATCACGGGACTCTAGGTGCTATTTGTATGATACAGACCAATAGAGGCCCAGTTTTGAGCCCGCCAAATCGAGAACCCACGATTGAAAAAGTGGCCAAGTATGGAATGCAGGATCCGTGCAAACTCTATAAAAACCTCATGTACATACCTTATAAGAGTACATACTTAGTATGTATTACTCTTTTTCGGAAAACTTCTAGTTGCGGAAGTTGGGGGATTCATGACTTCAGATTTCAATTACTTTTATATCACCAGGACGACAGACTGCTTCTCCATTTGATATTGTAAGAAACAAATATAAACTGGCCCAAGTCCAATTGTGCTAATACATTGACAGGAGGCCCTTAAAATTCAAATAGTCCGCAAGTCCGCTTGTCAATTTATATATAGTGGAACTCTGGGTATTATTTGTAGGGCACAAAACAACAGAGGCCCAATTTTGAGCCCGCCGGCCCAATAACCCGCGATCCAAAAAGTGGCTAAGTATGGATTGAGGGTTGCATACATGCTCTATAAAATCTCATGCCCATACTTTATAAAAGTGCATATTTTGTATGTATAACGCGTTTCTTGCGAAATTTTCTAGGTGCGGAACTTGACGGATACACGTGTTCAGATTTCCACCTATTTTTATATCAGCAGCCTGACCGACCTCTTGCCCATTTTATATTATACAAAATTATTGGAACGCAAGTTTTCGAATACGCGGGTTTTTCTTTGAAATAAGATCTTTCACATCCTTTTATAATTTTATGTAATCAAATTGTACAATATGAATATTTAATATTAATACTTTAGTATTGAAAATAATATTTTTAGGTAGTGTTAGATAGTTGATAGGGATCAACATCCATAAACAATCGCAAGGTTGAGCCCGCCAACCCTGGAGTCCATATGTGAATTTGTATATGGCGAAACTCTGAGTGTTGTTTGAACGACACAAAATGATAGAAATGCAATGTTAAGCGAGCCAGGCGGCAAGTCCGCCTGTCAATTTGTATATCGCAGAACTATTGGGTGATATTTGTAGGTCACAGAACAATAGAGGCCCAGTTTTGAGCCCACCAGCCTAAGAACCTGTGATCCAAAGATTGTCTTAAGTATGGAATGAGGGAACAATACATGCTCTATAAAATCTCATGTCCGTACTTTCTAAAAGTAGATTTTATGTATTACTTGTTTTTTTCGAAAAATTTCTTGGTAAGGAAGTTAGCAGATTCACGTATTCATATTTCACTTACTTTTATATCACCAGCCCGACCGACCGACGACTTCCCCGTTTCATATTGTACAAACCTCCTTGTCTAATTAAATTGTACAATATCAATATTTAATATTAATAATTTAGTATTCAAAATAATTTTTTTAGATAATGTTAAATACTTAATAGGGATTAGAATCCGTAAATAATGGCACTCTCGAGGTCGCCAACCCTGGAGTCTATCTGTCAATTTTTATATCGTGAAACTCTGAGTACTGTTTGTATGACACGAAACAAAAGTAGTGAAATGTTGACCGAGCTAGCCTGCAGGTCCCCTGGCCAATTTGTATATCACATAATTATGGATGTTATTTGTAGACCACAGAACAATGGATGCCCAATTTAGAGCATGCCAGTCCGAGAACCCGCGATCCAAAAAGTGGCCAAGTATGGAATGTGGGATCTGTACATGCTCTGTAACATCTCATGTTCATACTTTATAATACATATTTAGTGTGTATTACTCGTTTTTTGGAAAATTTCTAGTTTCTCTTTTCTCTCTGCTTTCCCTTTTTGAATCGCGGGCTCCTACATAAGCAGGTTTAACATTGTGTTTCCATTGTTCCGCCGCATGCAACTAGCACCCATACTTCCGCAATATACAAATTAGCAAACAAACCCCCCTTCATCTCGTATGCTTTTGCTTTCTATTTACTTGGTCCTTTTTCCCAATGTCTCATGATTTTATATACAGAACTTGAACTTCAACAATATACAAATTGCCCTCTCGTCGTTGCGCTTCCGTTGTTCCCCTATGCACAAACAACAGCCGAAATTTCGCGACATACAAATTGATGGCCGATATCTATCACTGAGATGCAATATGACCATCAACCCTTCACGTCTCCTGGGTATATCTTCTGCCCTTTTTATTTTGTAACCCTCCTGATCACTTTCCATACTTAGGTATTTCTTGGAATTGGTTTCATGGGTTGGCGGGTGCACGGAATGTACAATGATTCGTCGCAATTCGCCATCACCGATGCCTTCGTACTTTTTTCCAGATATGCAGTAATTAAGCTTTAATGCTAGTATTTCATCCTACAGGGACCGTTAAGATTGTCATTAATGTCTGGAAATCCAGAGACGATTTGTCATTACTACAAATTAAACTAAGATTTGCACAGAAGTATGTTATCCTTTCCAAGTATTCATTTCAAACATGATTCAAACTATTTTTGTGCGCCAACGGGTTGGCGCCTTTAAGAAATTTCTAATTCTTAATCTCTCTTCATCGTCACCGCGACCTTCACACTTTCTTCTAATTATGCTATTAGTGAGTTGTAATGGTGACAACTCATTCCGCATGAACCCTAGAGATTGTCATTGATTAGAGAAAGGCTCGAGGATATATGCCATTGATACGCATTAAACCATAATTTGCGGAGGCTTATATTATCCCTCCCCGATTTTCATTTCAAACATCGTCTCGATCAAACAGAAATTGTCGTTAGCTTGTGGCATTAGTTGTGTCAAGATACAGTAAACACATTCGGGCATAATGGCTAGAGGTTCCACTATTCCAAGGCATATTCTTATTGCTTATCTCCCTCCGCCTAGGAGCAAAAAAGGAGATGGTCCCTTGTTACACTGAGAGAGATATTTCAAGCCAAAGAATTCCAAGGAAACCCTGCTTGCTCAGAGAACCTGCCTAGTTGCATTCATGGTTGTCGCAAAGCTTGATGTCATGGATTCCTAGCCAAAAGAAGATGATATGATGGTCGATGATATGGCAATGGATGATGGCAATGCAGAGACTCTTCCCACTCTTGCACCCAAATTGAAATCAAACATAATAGGCGGAACTTACTGGCTCAGTGATGGCAGTCCTGACAACACCAAAAGAAGTTTTAGAAAAGAAACCGACGTTGAACGCAATAACTTCTTTGCAGCACGAAAGTAGGAATTCCAGAGTTCGAAATTAGTTCGTTCTAGGCGGAAGAGTTTCACTCTAAAGAAATGATATGTTGATGCTCCGAGAGATATATTTCAAGCCAAAAAATTATTCACTTGTGGGACTATTGTCTTGTTCTCTGGATATACAATTAACATCTTCGGGAATGAGGTCCAGAACTCTCATTGCTACAAGGCAGTTTTCTACTATTCATCTCCTTCGACCCAGAATGGACTAATTTGGGCCTCTGAAATTGCACGTGCAACCTGTGTCCCTGAAATTTTTTCGACTATGCAAAGGCGGTTTTAGTTAAGGGCTATTTCATTTTCCCTGCAATGTTTTTCGTCTTCTTCCTCGCGAGAAGCTTCTGAAAACTATCAATTTCACCACAGGATGATTCATCGAGGAGAAAAATGCAAGGATGTTGCATACTACGGATCCCATGCCTGTGTTTGTGGCAGATACCTTCAATGTTTTGGCCCAAAGAATTGGGTCCAATTTCTAAGCATAGATGTACAATACTCGGGTTTTTCTTATTTTTTTAAATGGATTTTCTATTAAAAAAAAATTCCTTGGAGTCTTTGTTGGTGCTTCTTTTCTGGATTTATCGCCTATTCTCATTGGCATGGTTCGGTGTTATCGTAGTTCTTGGATATTGTGTTTACTTAGGTTATTTTTTCTAAGATGGAACATGTAACAATTATATGACAATGTACTCTGTCAATCCACCAACCTTTTATGCAAACAAAAAATGGATTACAGATAGTTTCAAACCAATGTTCAATTCTATTTGTAATGCAGATAGAACATAGCAATACTAATGTACAATCTTGCAGCAAAATCGTCATTCTTGTTTCTAGACATGCAGTTATTAAGTTTTAATGCTAATAACCCATAATGCAAGAAGTTTAATACTTAAGTTAATATGTTACAGTCATAGAAGAATGTATCAAGAACAGAGTTACACCCACACGTTCCAATAAAATCTAATCTTCAACAAACCACTTGCTGACAATTAGTAGAAAATGAAGTTTAATAGTTAAGTTAATATGTTACAGTCATGGAAGAATGTATCAATAACATACTTACACGTACAGGTTGCAATAAAATCTAATCTTCAACAATGCATTTGTTGACAATTAGTAGAAAATGATGGTTTTGCAACAATGGGGCTTCTTTGAAACCAATTTGCGCTTACGAAAATTGCCCTTCGCCTTTCTATTTTCCCACTCTTTTATTCCCTGTATTTTCTCTTCCTGGTTACTTAATCATTTTTTTTTTCCGAAAATGCCTTGTTGCGCAGCTTGGCGGATTCACACGTTTCCAATGAGTGCTTCCCCTTTCTTTAAATTGGCCCTCTATTGTTCTGTGTCCTACAAGTAGCACCCAGAGTTCCACCATATACAAATTGACAGGCAGACTTGCATGCTGACTGGCTCAACATTGCACTTGTACTTTTCTGTGACCTCCAAATAACATTCGGACCTCCGTGATATACAAATTGACACATGGGCTCCAGGACTGGTGGGCTCAAGATTGCCTTTGTTTACAGATGGAAAACTGCTAAAACGAGCCATACCACATTTGCACCACATATGATATATTAAAGGGAAAAGCATTTCCACTATAGTTTTGTGCCCTACAAACAACACCCACAATCCCGCACTATACAAATTGACAGTCGGACTTGCGGGCTGGTTGGCTAATAAAATGCCTCGGAGTTCTGCGATCGACAAATTGACAGATGAAGACACTTGGGCGTATTGGTGCAAGGGTCTTGTCTTGCTGCTGCGATTTGTCTTCTTGTTTGCTGGAGGTCGACGGCCTGCTTCGATGGCCCCAGATCCGAGTGCCGAGAGAGGAAATGACTGTTTGGAAGCATTCAAAGCGTTAGTCCGCTCGGCAGGACCCAAATCCAAGCCTTCTCTCTCATCCAAGTTTGTTAAGAAGATGGAGGAGATCCCTTCTCTGGAGCTATCTCCAGAGGAGCCTTGCAATCTTGCCCTCCTTCTAGCAGAAAAGGCCCTCATAGGAAATTTTACGGGGTTATGGCCTAGCCCCAAAACGGTGGAGGCATG
>SNQJ01S0000888.1:220568-248742 GCA_010110895.2 Picea sitchensis | reverse complement strand
ACGGAGGAGTTGAGGATTAGGTGACAGCACCTTAACTCTCACTTGCCCCCAAGGACACACCGAGTGGATTGAAGATTTCTTCCACGTCTCCCAGGTGTGTATAAGGCGGCAACAAGCACCAAGCTCAATATAGGGTCAGTTGTGGCTGAAATACAATGAAAGTGGGTTTATAAATACCCAACTCAATATAGGGTCGAATGTGGCCAAAATACAAATGTGTGTCAATTTATAATTACCCAACTCAATCCAAGGTTGATCATGGTGGTCGAAATACAAATCAAAGTGGGTTTATAAATACCCAACTCAATATAAGGTCGGTTGTGACCAAATATATAAGTGAGAGTGGGCTTATATATACCCAACTCAATATGAGATTGGTCATGGCTGGAAATACAAATGAGAGTGGGTTTATAAATACCCAATGCAATATAAGGTCAGTTGTGGCTGGAAATGAAGATTACACCCCTATTGTCAATATTCCTCCTTAATTTGAATAGGGGGTCACCGAGAGCATGTCACTTCATAAGAGTCACATCCTCCCCTAAACACCATATCTCCCACACCAACGTGATTCCACAAGCTAGTGAAGATGGTTTCTAGTAGAGGTATAAAAAAAGAGACTTCTATATGTAGGGATTTAGATGAGTTGTCAATAAGGTCCGCATCATCAACATTTGTTTTCCTAATCACTATAGGGGGAGTAACATCACAATGTCGAAGAGAAAGATCCATTGAAACATATTGGTCTGATTAAGGCACAAAGATCAACACAAATTGTCTCAAAGGAGCTAACAATTGTAGTGCATCTAGAATCTAGATTGGACCAACATCATAAAGAGAAGATCCACTAGAACATGTTGAGAATCATCTGTAAGAAGCAGTGGAAAGATCTCGATGAACCGTGAATAGGAACTTCATCAAAGATAACATCTCTCCGTTTAATCACCTCACCTTGTGATTGAAAGGATCATATAGGCAATATGTCGAAAGATGGTACCATTTGCATGGTCCAAAAATTCTAAGATGTGACACTGATGGAGTCATATCTTGAACATCAAGAGGAACAATTTTCTCTAGATACCTTCACAAACCCTTGCTCCAAAGAAGGACAACTATTTGATCTGCACAAATATCATAATTAGCCCTATTTAATCACGAAAACATTGTGAGTCCACAAGTTCACCAACAACACAAAAGAAGCCTCTATAAAGTCTTCAGAAGTTTTGCCTTTATAGACACAAGAGAAAGATAGATATAAGCATCTTCCAAAAAAAAATCTACAATGCACTGACCTTGGAGGAGGGTTTAAACCCTAGGAAAAAACACTAGCAAACACTAGAAAAAGTAATGATCCAAAAACATAGTTCCAGAGTAGCAAAAAAGCCTTATGTGGTGCCACTAACCAAAAATATTTGGATCATCTGCTGAAGGGAGCCCTTGAAGGAGTGTTAAAACCCCGGGAAATTTTTAAAAAAGAGATGATCCAAAAAACCCTAGTTCTACAACCCTTGGGCAATGCCACTAGCGAAAAGTCTTTGGATCAACTGTTAAAATGGATGAAAAGGATGATTTGAAACCACGGGTCGGCAGTCACCAAAAAACAATGATGCCACCAACCAAATAGCCTCAAACCAACTTGTTTAATTGAATAAAAGAAGGTGATGTAAGAACCTAGTTCCGCAGTATAAAAAAACTAGTGATGCCGCCAGCCAAATAGCCTCATATCAAACCCAAAGTAGATCTCTGGAATATTGTTGAAAGTCCTCAAAGTAGGCACTTGGAATAAAACGGTAAGGAAACTATCATGTCAGTGGAGAGCTCGGGTGGATAGCGGAAACATCCACCGTCTCGAACCACATGCGACACCGCAACTTTTCAACTTGGCGCCAAGGCCACGCCAGTTTACTTGGCTTGGACTATGCCTAACACTTAGAAACTTTCACCATTTAATAGTTCATGATTACATCCATACTTAGAACATACAATAGTAAGAAGAATGCATCAATACACAGTTAAACAAATTTGCAAGTAAGGTGGGCGGCCAAACCGACCTAATACCCAATTTTTATTATAAAGACAACAGTGTGTTGAGTCTGAAACTTGTGCCACACCAAAGATGTTTTTACAAGGAGCTTTCCCTCATTTTATCCAACAATACCCTGTGCAAAACACAAAAGACAAACCTTTGTCATGTCACCTTGCGAAACCCTTTGTGCCAGCAGCCGAAACACTTGATGAATGATTTCGAACTTCACCTTCATGCTTTATGCCTACGATTCATGTTGCCCTTGCCTCAGTTCATTCGAATCCCCTCTCGGTTGCCAAACTCTTTGTCACTTCATGACACTGTCATGCAAAATCAAACCTCACCACCAAACTCAACTCGCCCAACAACTGTCTCATCTTAAGAAAACCTGCCCTCTTTTACTGCCTTTGTTTGCAAACTCCACAAGGCGGCAAAAGTCACCCACCAGGGTCGACTTGGCCCCTTGGGAGGATCTTGTCCTCTCTACCAAGATCTTGCCTTAGACGCCTCAGTCCCTGTGGTTATGAAGTATGAATGTTCCATGCCAATCCGTCCTTCATTTTGGTCTCACCCTTATGCATATATAGGCACCCAACCTCTTGAACTGACGCATCTCCTTGCCTTTGGGTGAGTCGACCTTTGTTTTACCATGTTTTTCCACTTAACCGATCGGTCGACCATCGTTAGGTGTGTGCGTCACTTAGGTGAGTCGGGCTGACTCGCCTAAGCGCACCCTCCTTGCCTTGGTTGACTCGCCTAAGCATGCCCGCCTTGCCTTGGCCAACTCGTTTGTTTCGTTGGGCGACCCAAGTCTTTCCCATGACCTTCACTCAATTGTCCCATAGTTTTACTTGCGTTACACGACGCCTTGGCTACGTCCACTGAACTCTTCAACCAACGCCACCATCTGTCCAGTTGACTTGTTGTTTAGGTGCACGCATCCCTTAGGTGAGTCGGGCCGAATCACCTAAGCGTGTCCTCCTCGTGCCTTAGCCAATTTTTTGTTTTGGTGATGCGCCCAGTCTTCTGCCCACATCTAACTTGTGTCGTAAGTCACCTTGGGCCGAGTCGCCCCTTGGCGCGTTGCATGCCCAAGGAACCCCAACTTGTCCCCTATATGAAGACTTCATGTCTTCAAGTGCACCGAGCGTCCTACCTACCCGATAATCTTTGCTTCAGTCTGTGGTGGAAGTGCATGCACCTAGGCTTGGCGCCCTGGGCCTTACAAAAACCCTTATGCTAGTAGACACTCCAATCCTAGGATGAACATGCAAAAAATCTACATAAATAAGTGCATAAATCAAGTTCAAATGGTCTCAAAGAAGGCACCCTTCTCTAGCCAATAATAACCTCATGAAAACAAGACCAAAAAACTCTTCAAGTTAGGCACCCTTCTGAATGCAAACTCTGGTCACAAAAGGAGCACTCTAACCAGCAGTTGAATGGAGTAAGGGAGGTTCGCCCACTCTGATACCATGTTGAGAACCGCAAGAAAAAGTGAGGATAGAATGGAACCAACCAAAAAACTCAAATTCTGCAATAAGAGAAAAAAAATAACAGCACTTGATCAGCAATAGAATAGTGCAGCCCTATCAAAGAAAAAACCAGCCAGGTACAGGAGTGATATAGATAAATAGAACCCAAGAACATGAGAGAGCTATAGTTTATGGTGCCTATACGCTCAGAATGAAAGAATCATCACAAGATTTGAAATATTACAAATGAAAGTTGTGTATATATACACAACTCAAGGGGTATGGCGCTTTTACCAATAAGGATTTTGGGCCCACATTGACTAGGTCGGCCTTAACCAACCTAAATATGGTAATGAGGTTGTCCTTAGCCAAAAGTAAAGCTTACACCATTTTCAACAAGTTTGTGATTTCTGAGTTAACAGCAACATTTTTCCACATATCCATTGGAAGTTTGAAACTATGGCTCAGTCATCAAAGATTGTTGCTCAAAGGAAGGGAAAATGCATGTATTGATGTTCCTCCCCTTTCTCTGTGAAAAAGTGTTGTAGTTGCCTCTTTTACTGCTCCATCTGCTGGAAGTGAGCTGCCGTTGCTGGAAAAGAAGCACCAACAACAAGAAAACTTAATCAAGACAACAAATACCTGCTCTGGAAATATGTAACCAGAAGAGAAGTGCCCAAGGGGAGGGGTGCTAGTAGTGGTGGGAGTTTCTGTTGGACATACAACCTCTGCCAAGTAGAATTTAAGAGCACCTACTTCTGAGTCAAGTGCCATTTTTTGGTCCTCCTGGACAGAGGAATTGAACTTTGTAAAAAGGTTTCTCCCAGCCAAAGAAAAAGAATGTCAAAAGAGGATTACATTGGCAGTGTTAATGTGGCAGCAGCAACTAAGGTACCATAGAGATGAGGATCCCTCTTTCAATTTTGAAGAATCCATCCAGTGGAAGTGGGAGTGAGGCTGAATTTTGCAGCAGACCAACAATAGCAGCAAGGAAGAGGCATGCTCCCAATGGTCCAATGGACAAGATCTTTCAAACCAGGCACTGAGAGGAGATGTATCTCACCAGCAGGTTCTATTTCTATCTCAATTTCCTTTCTTTTAATATTGCACACTCTCCTTTATCTATTCAGATGTGTCAAGCTCTAGTTGAATGAGCTCCAACGAGATATCTACCTCCTAGTTCAAAGAAGCTTAGAACCACATAGTTGGTTAATGCAAAGAAGGAGGTGGATGAACTCCTAACACCTATTAAATCAGCGTCACTCTCATCAGGTGTTAGTAGTGTTTCTAATGGATGGATGGATCCAGCACGCTATCCCCTCATATATTTCATGGTGTCATCAAAGAATGGACCAGTCTTCTTGAAAGCAGTGGATGCTCTTGGAAAATACAAGGATTCAAATTAGATGGGTTACTTGTTCATTAAAGTCATTGAATAAGTAGGTGTTTATTCTTGTGTGCAAAATATCACAGAAAATGCCCTTGTTTGTAAGCCTTCCAGCATGATTGTGGAGACTAAATATCCACAAGTATTTTGGACACCTTGCATTGTTCATTCATTGAAATCGGCAATTAAATCTATTGCTTCCAATGTGACATGGATGGGGGAGTTAATTGATGATGTGTGCCATATTTACAATTTTGTACAAAACTATACCCATGCCCCCACAGCCTATAAAGAGTACACAAATCTATCCTTGTTGAAGATAGCAGATACTCAATTTTCCTCCTGATTCATCATGCTTAAGTGGTTGAGGGAGGTCAAAGCTGCTCTTTCAGCCATGGTTATTTTGGATTATTGGACTTTCTGGAGAAAGCAAGATGCAGATGCTTCAAAGAAGGTCAAGGATACAATGTTGTATGATGAATTTGGCACTTAAATCTATTGCCTCTGATGTGACATGGATACTGGAGAGTTAATTGATGATGCACACCATCAACAATTCTGTACAAAAACCATACACATGCCCTCACAATCTATAAAAGTACACAAATCTATCATTGTTGAAGATTGTAGATACTCGGTTTGCCTCCTCGTTCATCATGCCTAAGAGGTTGAGGGAGGTCAAGACTCAAAGTTGCTCTTTCAGGCATGCTTATTTTAGATTATTGGAATTTATGGAGAAAGCAAGATATAGATGTTTCAAAGAAAGTCAAGGATACAATGTTGGATGATGATTGGTGGGAGAGAGTAGATCTTAACATTAAGATCATGAAGCCTATCATGTCTTTGCTATGGATTGCAGATACAGGATGGCTCATATTGGGAGATGTTTATGAGGGGTGGGACTCCATGATCGAGTCCATGAAGGCAATTAATTTTTAGAACAGGTGTCCTACATATGGGACATTCACACAGATCTTGTTCACCACCCTAAAGAATATTATTGTCAGTAGGTCATAGAAGAATTATCCACCTTTGCATTGCTTAGCTCACTCATTGAATCGCAAGTACTACAATGAGGAATGGCTTAATGTTGGGTTTACATGCAAATTGTGTCCTCACGTGGACAGGGAGATTTCAGATGGAAGGAAGATTGCATTGAGTAGGTTATTTCAATATATAACCACCCTTGACAAGGTGGAGGAGGGATTTATTGAGTTTTCCCCTTCCACTTGGAGATTTGAAGGCTCTAATGTGATCAAAGACATGGGGACTAAGAATCCCTGCTAGGTGGGCAACACATAGAGCAGCACACACTATTCTACAGCAGTTAGCCATGAGGCTCCACTCTCAAGTTACTTCATCCTCTTATTGCAAAAGGAATTGGAACACATATGGGATGTGCAGACTTTGAAGAAGCACAAATTGAGTAATCTAGAGCAGAGACATAGACAGCACACCAATCTTTTTCTTAAGGTGAGGAAAGAGAGGCTGCAATGAAGGAAAAAGATATGGGATGTATTCCCTGATGATATGAGTATCCACAGCACCATTGATTTGGCATTAGTAAACTTGGATCTTAATGAACTGGTCCTAGAGTAAGTCACTTTTGATGATGTTGATCATCTTGAGGGGTCATCCTCCACACCAAATCTAGAGGCAAATCCTAGATATAGATGAGGAGAAATAAGAGAACAGTGGCAGTGGTGGTGATCTTGACGATTTTGATGATAACTATGAGATGCAAGATGACAAGATATAGCCCATGACTTGTCACTCGTGAGATTCTTCTAGGATTCTATCCTATTTTGTATTGCCATTAGTATTCCATCTATAGCATGAGAGTATATTAGTATCATGTTTCAGTGTCATCATTTCATCTTATCTTAATCTATGCAATGCATTTGATCACTGGATGAGAAAACTACAGAACTTCTCACTCTTGAGTTTATGGCTCTATTGTTGATTCTATGTGTATGATCTATGGTTTATTCTTATGTGTTTGACCATTAGATGTAGTTCTATTTTCTAAAAGTTGAAAAAGTTACATCTTTGTGCCTATATTTTATTTCCATATTTTTTTGGTTATATGTGTGTCTGTGTCCTATGTGACCTATTTCAAGGGGTCTACATACCTGTGTTGAACACTCAAATCCCCATGTCAGGGGTCTTAGACCTAAACTATCTATGTAAAATCCCAAATTAGCTTACAAATTAAGCAACCTTGCTAACTTATAAGAAACACACAACCAAATGTATTCAATCAAAATATACTAAGACCCTAGTGAGAGCATTCAAGGTAAAGTGCTAGAAGTCCATCTCTCAACTAGCTCCATGCAACTTCTTGGAAGCAATTGGGAAAATCATGTTTATACAGAGGTCATCTGGAAGGTTCACTTCCTGCAACATGATATATAATATGCTCACTTCATAATTAATCCTGCAAATAATAAAGCACCACAGGTTTCCAGAGGCTTCATGCCTACTACTTTGAGATTCCACAAAACATGCTTGAACCAGCTAACAACAGATGCTCTGCACATATGAATGATATACCTCAGGGCAAATGTTTCTTAGTGATAGTGATTTTCAACATGTGGAGAGGTTGTCACATACTAGGCCAAATTGTTCATCTCAAATGTTACCTTGAAGGCATGGACTAGAGTTGACTCCTGCTGCAATTAACATGTGATTTGATCATATAAATAAAAATATGCTTAGTAATATTGTGTTCTCAATTAGAAGGCAATATTTGTATAAGAGAAAATTTGCAGTAATGCACTCCATGAGCAAACTTTGATTTGTTCAAACTTTCAGACTAATTGTTCATTTTCTAGGCCGATTGCTTTAGAGCAATTTTGTGTGCACAGTTCAAATAAAAGTCGATCCATCTACCACTTACAAGTGAACTGCTAAACATGGTGAACACTTCTGTCAACTTAAGTTATTCAAAACAACGTCAGAATGACAACTAAAGGGAAATCACACACAAATTAATGATACATGCTGGATACATAGGCCATTGTGTCTCAAATTAGAACAAAGTTGTTGTATCTAACCAATACTCAGAAATAGACCACCACAAGTAAAATGGTCCCATGGAAGCTCAAAAAGCTGTCTTGAATACAACTCCAACCATTTCCAGAAATTTGGAAGTTCTTTAGTGGTCAGATATGATTGGAAGACTCAAAATTGGAAGTTATTTATGCAAACTCTTGATCCAAGTGACAACTTTGTGGAAGTTGTGGCATTGTAACCAAGATTGTTATTGTAAAAAGTACCTACACTATTTCAATCAAGTAAAAGACACCTATAATTTGTCACAAGGATCTACAAACCAAGACGTCCTTTACTTCTCTTAAACATTCCAATGTCAAGTAGATCAAGATAATTGGGCATCCTGACTCTTGAGTCTTGACTAGCATATGAGATGATGGGACTTTGTTAAGTGTGGACAAGAGTGGATGATTCTGGCACATGTATTATGTTCAAATTTAGAAGTTAGCAATGCAAAATGGGTTCTATTTAACATTATATTATTCCAAGATTCAGGGACAATGGAATGGTGTTTAGGAATCTGCAGTGCAAAATTAGATCAATTTATCACTATACTATTCCAAGTTTCAGGGACAGTGAGATGGGGGATGCATGGACAAGTTTCATGGATGTTGGAGACATCCCCCTAAATTTCAGGGGATGGCACAAGGGGCAGTGCCTGGTAAAACGCAAAAACAAAAAAAAATAAAAACACATCAAAAAAGTAAAAGATTTAATCAAATAGTTACAAATATACAGTACTGTTAGAATTTAAGGGTAAAACAGTAGGGTAGCTAGAAACAGAAATATTTTTATAGATTTCAAATCATTGGCTACTGCAATTTAATAACAGCAAGACATTTTAAAATCTGATGCATAACCTAACAGCATTAATACATAACACAGATCTGAGTATTACCTTAGCTGTAACAAAGAACAAAGGTACCTGATTTGCTGCCGTTGCCTTCCTCCAATTTATGCTCAGAAAGGCTTAGAAAATCATGGGTCAAACCCTCAGGGTAGATCTCATCATGATCAAGAGACAAATGCCAAGAAGAAATCTTAGGATAGGAAACCAAAACCAAACTCAACAAGCTGAATAACTACAGTCCAAACCACTGTCAAGTATTAGGGCTGAAAAACAAAAATCACTGTCCAACCTGGGGCTGGAAAATAAACCCACAATCAGCCTTAGGCTGATTCAACACTTTCAGCCCAAATACACAGATTTCTACTTTAAACAGAGACAAATACCAGCAGTCCAAAATCAGCCTCGTCAAAACATTCACAATACCAAAAAGGCTGACCTAAAAAGCAAGGCGGTTGGCTGGGATGAGCAAGGTGGCACCAATAAACCCAAACGGTAGGCAGGGAAGACCTCCAATAGGTCAGCGGCAAGCTCCAGCAGTCCAAGCTGGCTGAGTTACACCCACAGCAGGCAGGGAAGACCCCAAAGGTCCAAGCGGCTGACACAGAACAGTCACGGCTGGCAGGGAGAAACCCACGGCAAGCAGGAAAGACACCAATCAGTCCAGCAGCAAGCTCAGAAATGAAACGGCTAGCAGGGAAGACCCACGGCAGGCTGAAACATACCAAGAACATGCAAGAGGAGACCCTTGTAAACCTGTCCAAAAGGAGCCGCAGCAAAACCTCAGTCTCAACGTTAGCTTGGAGGAGAAAAGATCATATGATCAAGTGTGTCAAGTGAGGGAGAGGCCACTCCTTTATATAGTTTTGGGTAGGTGAAAAGAGTTAACATAATAGCTTTAGGGTTAGGTTAATCCCTTTAAAAAAATAACAAATAATTATTTCACCAATTAAAAACTCAAGTCATAAAGTCAACAAAATAAATCAAATCGAAGAGGTGGGTTTCAAGATCAAGGCGGCCACTTTTCTTTAGGAAAAGGTAAAGTCTAAACCAACACATAATCATAAACTTAGGAGGGTAAAAACTTAAGTAAAGGGTTTTATCAATAAACAATAAGACAAAGTCAAAAGGTCAAATCCTTCTTTAATGGCATTTTGTCCACATGAATCCCATGATATAGATTATAAGCTTTTTATCATCCTAGCATACGAGGAAGGTTAATGACCTGATCATGTCTTTCTTCTTAACTGCTCCTAGGTCACATGGACCATCCTGGGAGAGAAGGTCACACATCATCTCGGCTTGGTACTCAGACCAAGAATATGCCTAGTCCCAGACTAGGATACCCTAAAATACATCTGGGGGCCCTAGATCATAACTAGGGTCTTAACCACCAAGGTACACAACCAAGGATCAATCCAAGAGCTAAGCAAGGATTCCCTGGAACACATCCAAGGGCCCTAGAACACATCTAGGGACTTATATCATCAAACTGCTTGGTCCCTGACCAAGAACCCCAAAAATACACTGGGGGGCCAACTAGGGTCTTTTTCCATGGCTCTAACTGCTTGGTCCCAGACCAAGAACCCCAGGAGTGTATTGGGGGCCCTAGATCACAACTAGGGTCTTTGCCATCCTCGTGGAGAATGGCTCTTGTAGCTACATTAATTTTAACAAGTACTCACTACTAATGAGAGACGCACTAATATACCAAAGTCAAGTGTGCTTATTAGAGGTTGCCCCATTGATTAGTCTATTAAACATAGTGGACTGATGCCATAAACAGAGAGAAGATGTCATTTTAAGAATTTATTCTTCAGTTGTCCTTAAGAACTTGTGAAAAAGATAGAAATGCTTTCAATGTTGTAGGGTTCAATCACATCCTTACAGATTCTAGCCCTCAACTTTGGCTAGTATTGCACCTTAATTGGTTTCCCTCTGGTTGGTGTATAGAATTTGACACAATTCATTATATTCTTCCCTTTCTTTGTTCCTTGCAAATGCCATCCTAGTTATGAAGGGGGTTTCATCAATTTTATTGCACAGACACCCCGAATATAAATTTCAGACGCAGACAGCGTGTTGGTAAGAAGTGTTGAAGCATATTGTAAACATCAAACAAAAAATTTGCAGGAAAGTTAATACTTATAAGGGAAAGCATGCGGGGCTTTTATATCCAAAACTGTTCAATGGTTAGATGAAATGTCACACAAGATACATCAATCCTTGACTCCATATTGCATCTGTCCCTTCACATTGTATATTGATCGGATATGCAAAAGTGGCAAGGGCAGACTTCCCAAGCCATAGTGAAAATGCGGATCGCTCTAAAAAGCAGATATTAATGTTTGAGCCCTAAGCTCCAATAACTTAAATTGAAATTATGCGCAGTCTGGACCACTTAAACTACATTTATATAGGCTATGAATAATTGAAATAAACTCTGCGAAGTGTAATGAAATGCTTGTTGTCTCTGCCCCAATTTCCTTTTCAATTTGAGTTATATGTTGCAATCACTATAGGCAATTCATGCCCAACTAGGACACCCCCTTTTCATAGCAGGTGACCCTGCCTGTGTTGAGATTTGGGTACCTTGGAAAGTGGTCCCCCTGTGTTTGTGAGTCTCTAAACACGAAGGGGGAGACTATTACCCTTATACCTTTACTTTATGTTCTAATTTCACTTTGACTTAGTCACTTAAGTCATAAAGTGACTATTAATTCACAATGTGGGTGAATTAAGAGACATAAAGCAAACTAAGGAAACTTAACCAAAAGTGGGTTTCTAAGTGAGATACTTGAGATGAGATCTCACCCATTGATTAGAGTTGGCTAAGATTGATCTTAGCCATTGATCTCTAGGTTTGGCCAAAGGAAGAAAAAAGGTAAGTGTAACACACCCAACCCCTAAATACCCTTTTATAGGGATGGGGCATCGAATTTTTGCTCTTCCTGACTATCTCAAATCCTAATTCGTGGACATTTGTTGGTTATTGCTCGTCAATTGCTTTCTAACGATCGCCACTGCACTAAATCCCGAGCTCGGGTCTGTAAGTTATGGCCTCCCGAAGCTACCCAGGGCGTTATCGGTTGGAGTCTTCGATGTTCGGTACTGAACATACCGTTTTCCTAATCCCCAAAGTCCCGAGATCTCACCACATGACCCTAGCCATTCGGTGATCAACGTTCGACGCTTTACGTAGAACGTCCCTTTCTTTCAACGTCCGGCGCTTTACGCTGAACGTCCCTTTCTTTCAGCATTCGTTGGTCGACAATCGGCGATCGTCGTTGGACGTCCGACGTTCGGCGATCGACAATCTCCGTGAACATCCCTTTTTTCCATACTATGCCCAAAACTCCTGAACTCTCGCCATGTGGCCTTGGCCCTTTAGCGGTCAGCGTTCGGCGTTTTATGTTGGGCGTTCCTATATTATTCCATGCCCCACATCTCCCAAACTCCCTAAGTTATCACAACTCCTGGAGTCCCAGTCACGTCACCAACCATGTAGGCCAGGCGGCCGTTAACCAGAAGCTGACACGCGGAGAGGGTCAAGGGGTGACACGTGTCATGCTCTAACATGCATAATGGGTAGGTGAATCATCCAAAACTAGGTGACACGTGGCATGCATAATGCGGGTCCACGTCACATCANGGCCAGGCGGGCGTTAACCAGAAGCTGACACGCGGAGAGGGTCAAGGGGTGACACGTGTCATGCTCTAACATGCATAATGGGTAGGTGAATCATCCAAAACTAGGTGACACGTGGCATGCATAATGCGGGTCCACGTCACATCAAATGATGTCATCAAGCCACGTCATCATAGACTGATAACTGCTCAGTCCTTCAATTTAACGGTCCGTAAGATTCCACGTAGATCCATAGATCTACGGTTCTCATTACTTCGCGGCTCCGGGCTTCGGAGCTTGCCAACTCCTCACGTCGCAAATTCCCCGAAGAGATAAGTCTCCAGAGTCTCTAATCTGGCGCCAAGTGTCCTCATCCTACCAATAGTCGAGATTCACTTCGGCGCTCGTGACTTCGGCGGCTTCATACTTCGTAAACTCTTGGTCGGATTCCTCTGGAGTACGAAGTCTCCGGACTACGGGATCGCTTGCCACGTACCCACTCATCCAACGGTCCTAGTTCAACGGTCAACACTTGACGAGGGACGAGTAGGGCCCACGTGTCACTCCACGACGTGTTCCCGGTTCGTTCTGTAGTCGAAGGTGGGTACCTTAGATCGACAGCTGGGAAGGATCCCGAAGGATCCGAGGATCGACAGTCCACGTCACTTCGGCATTCAAGAATTCGGTGTGTGTGTCTCCTGGCTTTCCCTCTAAACCACGTCGGACCTGTCACCACATGTACCTAGCATCTACGGCCAGGATTTACTCCGGCTTGCAAAGCTTCAAGGGAAACTCGTGCGTTTCTAACTCGCCAAATGCCCGGACTCCTGGATAAGTGTTGATCGATGGACATGTGTCCCTCCATTATCAACGGTCTAGATTAACTCTGCGACTCTGGCATTCGGGAGTTTCGACGTTAGACCACTCCTAATTCCCCGAAGTAGCACTTCGTCGAAGTGCTTAACGCTTCCATTCCTACATCTTACCTAACGGCTGAGAGAGATCCATACTAAATCCCCGGATCGATGACCCTCGTCAATTCGCAACTTCGGCCTTCGGCTGTTGTCGAGGGTTCTGGAGTCACAAGTCCTGAAGTCCCAAAGCCGAAAGAGCTAGCTCCTTTCGAACTAGCGCAAGGTTCCTAGGTCCTGGTCACATGGGTTCTTTGGGAATTCTTGGGGGCTAAGCGCAAATCCCTCTTTGCAGCAAAGGGGTTAAGGACACGGGCCTGAGCCCTCGGTCAGATGGGTGTCAGATGGGTGGTTAGTCTGAAGGGAAACGCCCTTCTCACACAAAGATGAACTTTGGCATTCCCGCTAAGGCGAATTCAAAGGATCGACAGGACTTAGGCGTTTTAGTTACTCCTATCCCAACTCTCCTATGAATTCACATCTCATAACTATCTAGGAGCAAAACTGATATAAATTGAAAGCCATGAAATATAGCAGTTTATAGAAGCAAAGAACTTATCTAATAACTTGTTCAAATACTGCAACACTTAACCATAAACATAGACATTCAAACATCACATTCAATATATTACACAGAGTATGAAAATACTTATCAGAACTGGAAAATGTGAAGCAATTGCTGAAAGGGGTGCCCGTTTCCTCCCAACCATAGGCACAGCCACTCTTGACGGATTTACCACTGGCCACCCCCGAGCTACACCAGGGTGCTCTGAGAGAGATTATTTCTCGTTGCTCCACAACAGTGAAGGACGGAGGTTACTCTCCTCCTCCCACAGAAACTTGGCATCTGGTTTTCTCTACTCCAAGCAAGGAGGTCTACACGAGTACTTCCTCAGTCACTCATTGGCCTCGTTTATTATCTTGTAGCCAAACCCTACCCATGGCTTCTTACAACCAGATCAAGCTTACTGCTCATCTTTTTCCTCTCAACTCCAGAGTCGAAGTATGCTCCCCTTCTCTTCTCTGGAGAGTGTTTTCTCTACTCTACTATCCTGCAGGCCTCTGTCCCCGAATTACCTCCTTTCTTGCCTTCCTCAACAAGGTTGCGTGGGTCTGAATCCCAATTCGTGGTCAGGCCTGGAAGCCTTACAGATGGGTACCCTGCCCCATCTCCTCATTAACTTTCGAGGATGGCCTTCCAACTACCATCATGATTGGTAATTCATTTCTGGGTCAAAGGACTGTTGAGCAATTACACCCAGTAGGTATTGGTCTGGTGAGGGTCATCTCAACCATTCTTGGTTTCCCCTCACCATCTCTCTCATAGCATCCATGGTCTATCTTGGCAAACATTTCCCCTTTCAGCAGTTGTTCCACACATATCAAATTTCTATTAATAACAGAAAAATTCATACATTGACCCTTTTATACAAAGGTTCATCAAATCAAACATTCACACATATTTAGTCCGCCATAGTCTATTGGCCAGTTATAGTTATATTTACAAACTGGGGGAAACAAGAGTATTACAATCCCCTCCCCCTTAAAGGAACATCATCCTCGATGTTCTATCTGTCGATGTGCTTTGTATGTACAGAAGTAAAAAAATAATGGATATGCCTGTCTCATGGCATCCTCCATTTCCCATGTGGCCTCATCTGAGCCAAAGTGTTTCCACTGCACCTTGACCTGTGCAATGGTTTTGTTCCTGAGTGGGGTTTCCTTCCTATCTATTATGCATTGAAGTTCTGGCAGGAATTCTCCCTCGGGTTCCACCTGAATCACAGACCAGTCAATAATATGATTATAATCATTTACATAAGTCTTTAATAAAGAAACATGGAAAACATTATGTGCTTTCACTGTGGGAGGGAGTGTTAGCCGATAGGCTACTGGTCCCACTCTATCCAAAACTTCAAAGGGTCCACAATACCGAGGTGCCAGCTTGGCACAAGCTCCCATCCTCAAAGAGCTTTTCCTGGGTCTACCTCAGAGATACACATGATCCCCTACTTTGAACTCTCTAGGAGTCCTTTTTAGGTCTACATAGCTCTTTTGTCTATCCTGGGCTATCTTCAGATTTTCCCTGAACTGAATCACTTGTTGTTCCACTTCCTTTAGCATATTTGGCCCGATGGTAACTCTGTCTACTGGGTTGTTCCATCTAATCGAAATGTTGCATTGCCTTCCATAGAGGGCTTCTAAAGGACTCATTTTTAATGACTCTTGATAGCCATTGTTGTAAGCAAATTCTATCAGTGGTAGGTAGTCCTCCCATTTCTTGGGTTGATGCATTACATGCATCCTCGACATGTCTTCTAATACTTGGTTTACCCTCTCTATCTGCCCATCAGTTTGAGGGTGATAGGATGTACTAAAGAGTAATTTTGTTTCAAAGCCAGCAAACAGAGATTTCCAAAAGTTTGAAGTAAACTTTGTATCTCTGTCGGATATAATTTCCTTAGGCATGCCATGCAGTCTGGATATCTCTTTCATGAAGATATTGGCAATATCTATTGCCTTGAAAGTTGACTTGACAGGTATGAAGTGAGCAGCTTTGCTCAGTTTGTCCACAACTACCATGATGGCATCGTTCGGTTTGGTTGATCTTGGTAATCCTGTGATGAAATCCATGGAGATGGTTTCCCATTTCCATTCGGGAATTGGTAGGGGCTACAACAGTCCTGTTGGGTGTCAGTGATCTGCCATGACTTGCTAACATTCTAGACACTTAGCTAAGTAATCAGCTATGTCCTTTTTGAGTCTGGGCCAATAGAATAGTTTCCTAGTGGCCGTGATCATTTTCTGATAACCAGGATGACCAGTATATGGTCTTTTATATGGTTCATCTATTATGAACTTATTCAAGTCATCACAATTTGGAATATACAATCTACCCTTATAAGTCAGCAGACCATCATTAAGCATCTGATAGCCTTCGTACTTCAACCCTGTGGGCTCTTGCTTTAGGTATGAAGTCACGGTCTTGAAAAGTGCATCTATTTCTTGTGCAGTTTTGACCCTCTCTTTGATGTCTAATTCACTGGTGCTTACAGCTGCCAAGTGAACTACTTTTATACTTCTACTAAGGGCATCAGCCACCTTGTTCTCCTTTACTTTGATATGTTTGATTTCAAAATCAAACTCACTAAGGAGAGCCATCCACCTAGCTTGCTCACATCGAGTTTTGGTTGGTCAAACAAATATTGCAACCCACTATGATCTGTCATAAGTACAAATCTTCTACCTCAAAGGTAATGCCTCCACATTTTTAAAGCATGCACTATGGCATCCAATTCCATATCATGGGTCACATAATTGACTTCATGCTCATTCAATTTTCTGGATTCGTAGAAAATCACATGTCCTTCTTGCATAAGGACTCCTCCAAGCCCTTCCTTACAAGCATTTGTACACACCAGGAAGTCTTTGTTTGGATCTGCAATCTTCAGTACATGCGCATTGGTTAGAAGGTATTTCAGTTCTTGAAATCTTTCTTCACATTCTGATGTCCAAATGAATTTAACCCCCTTTTTTCTGAAGGGAGGTGATTGGGCAACCAATCTTGGAGAATCCTTTTATGAATCTCCTATAGTATCCTGCCAAGCCCATAAAGGATCTGATATCAGATACATCCTTTCGGGTAGGCCAATCCATGATGGCCTTAATCTTGTCAGGATCAACTGTCACTCCTTCCTCAAAATAACATGGCCTAAGTAATGGACTTGTTTCTGGAAAAAGTCACACTTACTAAGCTTAGCATAGAGTTGATGTTCTCTTAGCACTTGGAGTACTAGCTTGAGATGTTCTTCATGCTCTTCCCTATTCTTGGAATAGATTAGGATATCATCAATGAAAACCAACACAAACCTACCCAAGAACTTTCTGAATACGTTATTCATTAAGCACATGAAAGTGGTTGGTGCATTGGTAAGCCCAAATGGCACCACCACAAATTCATAGTGACCATATCTTGTCCTAAAGGTTGTCTTGTGGATGTCTTCATCTTTAATTTGGACCTGATGGTATCCAAACCTCAAGTCAATCTTGGAGAAGATGGTAGCACCCCTTAATTGGTCAAACAAGTCATCGATCCTTGGCAAGGGATACATGTTCTTGATGGTCATCTTATTGAGTTGTCTATAATCTATGCACAGTCTAAGTGTGCCATCTTTCTTTTTCACAAACAAGGCTGGTGCTCCCCATGGAGACACACTAGGCCGAATGTAGCCTTTGTCCCACATCTCCTTCAGCTGTAGTTTGAGCACAACTAGCTCTGGTGTACTCATTCTATACGGTGTTCTAGACATTGGCACCGCTCCTGGTACAAGCTCTATTGAAAATTCAATATCCCTTCTTGGAGGTAGACCTGGCACCTCTTCTGGGAATACATCCTTATATTCTCTCAATATGAGAAGGTCCTCTAGGCTGGGTTTTTCATTCTCAACGGAGTTTAGTACTTGTATTGCATACGAGGGATATCCCTTTCTGCAATACTTCTTCACTTGGAGGGTTGATATTTGTCTCACTGAGACAGGCTTTTGAATTCCTTGTAGGGTTACCCTTCTTCCTTCTTCATTTTCACACTCCAAAGTTTTACTGTAACAGTCCAACTTGGTTTTGTGGGCAGCCAGCCAGTCCATGCCAATCAACAGGTCATAAGATCCTAGAGGAAGTATGTTTAGATTTGCTTGGGTGGGCAACCCACTCATGAGCAATTGGCATGCTGGTATGGCCTCTGTTACTTTTCTTTTGGTTCCAGTGGCTAGTTGTACCAGCCATGATTTAACATGTTTAACTTGTTGCAATTTACATTTCTCAACAGTTTGAGGGGCAACATAACTCAAATTAGAACCAGGGTCAATTAAAATGGAAACGGGATGGTTGGCAATCGTACCTTCCATCTTCACCATTGAAGCTTGGTGGTCAGCTTGTCTATTATCCAAGGCTGCATAAATTTGTGGCAGACTCCTAGCCACATCATTCACTGTGGTAGCCTCAGCATAAAGTTCATATCCCTATGGAGGTAGGTACAGATATTCTGATAGGAGGGATTAGTAAGGCCACACAGGCAGAGATTGAGGGTCTACTGGATAGCATTTATGTAGAGGAGTTGTGTAGCAAGGTAAGCATTAGGATATCTCGGGGTGACGCTAAATAGGGCATGATGAGAGAGATTGATATGGCAGACCCAAGGAGGAGAGATGATAACCCAGGTAATACTCTAACCCTAAACATAGACCCTCCCATTGTTCTGTTGCCTATGCGGATAGTCCCTCAGCAGAAGTTCCTCTCCACAACCCCAACATTTCAAGGGTTCTCTCTTCGTGTTATCAGTCTTACTTTGAGCTGCTYTGAATGGTTTATTTCCACTCTAGGATGGGAAATTTTGCAGATACACACTTTTGGAAGGAAGGCTCATCCTAGAGCTCTTACCATGGTTCTTAAATCTCGAGGGTTTAAACCCCTTCTTCTTGAATCCCGAATTGTTTTTCTTTTTCCAGTCTTCATGGGATTTTGTCTTGTTATCCACCAGTTTGCACAAGCTGGATTTCCTGATGAGCCGCCAGAGATTGAGCAGTCAGTGCTCATATGACAGAGTTCAAAGTTCAGTCGATCTTTCAAAAGACCACCTTTTTCCGCATTTCCACCATTGTAATAAATAACTTGAGTATGAGATATTGTATGAGTGTTTTTTTCACTTGTTAATTATTTTTTGCCTGCCTTTGTGAGCGATTAATAATTTCTAAGTTTTTTCACTCAAAAGACTGACTCCAAAGTTAGAGTATGTGTTGGTGGTTAGGCCTTGGCATGGTATAACCAATGCCTAGTGTCTGAATGTATATGAGCTCATACAAGGTCATCTTAATTGAATTATATGGAAATTGCGGCTAGGTTTGATAGGTTTTTTTTAATGTTTTAGTGAAAAAGTAAAATTCCCGCAAAAATTGAATTTTTTAATTGTAAAACAATAAGTTGTAAAAATATGGCATCAAACATCATCAGATGCCATATTTATGGTCATTTTCCAGTCCAAAGTATCATGTAAACCCCTATTTCCCTTCTTTCAAGACAAAAAGGTGATTATTTTCACTAAAAAAATGAAAATTACTCGAAAAATACGGAAAAGGGGTAATTTAATTAAATCCTTATTTTTTAGAGAAAACTGGGGAACATGTCAGAAACATGTTTTTTGTGTCCCCGGTTGATTGAAGACCAAGGCGAGTTTAGCAAAGATGATGGCGACTTCACTAAGGGTGAAAGGCGTGGAGGAGATCCCAATGTGGGTACTCGGCCCCACTTAATGAGGTGGCACATTCTTAAGGAGGGGCGCACATCCCAAAGCCACTAACTCGCCCTCACACTCCCACTCACTCCCACTCGTCCTCACTTCACTCCCACACACTCCTACATCACTCCACTACACTCCCCCATCACCCTACGTATCCACTCATCTAACGGTCCTAGTTCAACGATCAACACTTGACGAGGGACGAGTAGGGCCCACGTGTCGCTCCACGACACGTTCCCGGTTAATTGGGTAGTCGAAGGTGGGTCCACTAGATCAACGGCTGAGAAGGATCCGAGGATCGACAGTCCACGTCACTTCAGCAGTTCAGCATTCGGGAGTTCGGTGTGTGTGTCTCCCGGTTTTCCCTCCGAACCACGCCGGATCTGTCGCCACATGTACCTAGTGTCTACGGCCAGGATTTGCTATGGTTTGCAGAGCTTCGGGAGAAACTCGCGCGTTTCTAAATCGTCGAATGCCTGGACTCCCGGATAACTGTTGATCGGTGGACACGTGTCCCTCCATTATCAACAGTCTAAATTAACTCCGCGACTCTGGCATTCGGGAGTTTCGACGTTAGACCACTCCTAATTCCCCGAAGTAGCACTTCGTCGAAGTGCTTAACGCTTCCATTCCTACATCTTACCTAACGGCTGAGAGAGATCCATACTAAATCCTCGGATCGATGACCCTCGTCAATTCGCAACTTCGGCCTTCGGCTGTTGTCGAGGGTTCTGGAGTCACAAGTCCTGAAGTCCCAAAGCCGAAAGAGCTAGCTCCTTTCGAACTAGTGTAGGGTTCCTAGTTCCTGATCACATGGGTCCTTTGGGAATTCTTGGGGGCTAAGCGCAAATCCCTTTTTGCAGCAAAGGGGTTAAGGACACGAGCCTGAGCCCTCAGTCAGATGGGTGGTTAGTCTGAAGGGAAATGCCCTTCTCACACAAAGATGAACTTTGACATTCCCGCTAAGGCGAATTCAAAGGATTGGCAGGACTTAGGCGTTTTAGTTACTCCTATCCCAACTCTCCTGCGGATTCACATCTCATAACTATCTAGCAGCAAAACTGAGATAAATTGAAAGCCGTGAAATAGAGCAGTTTACAGAAGCAAAGAGCCTATCTAATAACTTGTTCAAATATTGCAAGACTTAACCATAAACATAGACACTCAAACATCACATCCAATATATTACACGAAGTATGAAAATACTTATCAGAACTGGAAAATGTGAAGCAACTACTGAAAGAGTTGCACGTTTCCTCCCAACCATAGGCACAGTCACTCTTGACGAATTTACCACTGGCCATCCTCGAGCTAGACCAGGGTGCTCTGAGAGATTCTTTCTCCTTGCTCCACAACAGTCAGGGATGGAGGTTACTCTCCTCCTCCCACAGGAACTTGGCAACTGGTTTTCTCTACTCCAAGCAAGGAGGTCTGCACGAGTACTTCCTCAGTCACTCGTAAGCCTCGTTTATTAGCTTGTAGCCAAACACTGCCCATGGCTTCTTGCAGCCAGATTGAGCTTACTGCTCAGCTTTTTCCTCTCAACTCCAGAGTCGAAGTATGCTACCCTTCTCTTCTCTTGAGAGTGTTTTCTCTACTCTGCTATCTTGCAGGCATGTCTCTATCCCTGAATTACCTCCTTTCTTGCCTTCCTCAACAAGGTTGCGTGGGTTTGAATCCCAATTCGTGGTTAGGCCTAGAAGCCTTACAGATGGGTATACTACCCCATCTCCTCTAACTCTTGAGGATGGCCTTCCAACTACCAGCCTGACTGGTAATTCATTTCTAGGTCAGAGGACTGAGCAATTACACTCAGTAGGTACTGGTCTGGTGAGGGTCATCTCAATTATTCTTGGTTTCCCCTCACCATCTCTCTCATAGCATCCATGGTCTATCTTGGCAAACTTTCCCTCTTTCAGCAGTTGTTCCACACATATCGAATTTCTATTAATAACAAAAAAATTCATACATTGACCCTTTTATAAAAAGGTTCACCAAATCAAACATTCACACATATTTAGTCCGCCATAGTCTCTTGGCCAGTTATAGTTATATTTACAAACTGGGGGAAATAAGCGTGTTACAGTAAGGATGAGACTCATTCTTCACTTGTTCACTTGGAGATTAGAGTGGAGAGGAGAGTAAGAGAAGAATGAGAGTTTCAAAGGGAAAAGGAGGCGCAGTTAGAGCATGAGGGTGCAAGCTACCTTGAAAGAGCTTTCATGGAGGGTGCAGGTATGAGGCTTGGAGAGGGTGCGCACTAAGGCTTTGAGGGTGTGCTCTATTGTGAGGGAGCTACTTCATGGAGAGTGCATTGTTTGAGAGGGGGCACTACCTTGTGGCAAAGGGAGTGCAAGCATCTTCAAGCAAGCAAAGGATTCCAAGAGGGCGCAAGTATGGTTCTAGCAGACACAAGCTAAAGGGGGCGCAAGTCTACTCTAGCAGGCACAAAGATTCAGAGGAACTCCCAAACACATCTGAGATGGACTGCTTTTGTATCAGGTTCCCTTGTTCTTATCTTTGTTTGTAGCACTTGCTTGAGATCCATATACATGTATAGCTCATTCTTACTGGTTTTCCCCGTGGGGGTTTTTCTAGGGTCATGTTGACCAAAAACATCATGTGTACATTTGTCATGGTTTGTTCATTTACTTTCAGCTGTAAGTAGTCAAAGATCTAGGAGGGTATTTGATGCTTTTGAGTTACATGCATGAGTTATATGGCAGCTTAAACCACTTGATTAACCCATGCAAGGAGCAGCCTCAAAAGGGCATCAAATCACAAATCAAGAGGCAGTTTTGTTACTAAAACAGCAGACCTGTTTGCTGTCCTAAAAACAGCAAGAAGAGAGTCCTAAGAAACTTTGGTAAACGTGCCCAACAAGAGGTCATATGACAGGCCTGTTGGGCAGCCCCTAGAACCTCAGAAAATCTTCAGGCTGTCCCCTCTCAAAAGGCAGCATAGATGAGAATATGCTAGTAGTATAACTACATCAGTATGACCCCAAGCCCAGTGAGAACATGATCCCAAATGAAGTTATAGATTGACTATGCCCATGGCTAGATAGGTCACACTAAAGAGAGTTCACCTAAAGAATTTTAAGTGCATAGACACAGTTCCAAACATGTAAGTGTGCTGGCACGGATGGACAGCTCAGCAAAAATTTGCAATCAGAAGTCCAACAGTCACAACAGATCACCTTCCTATCTTTGTCTCTTCCTCTTCCCAAAGTTTTTTACAATATGTAATTTAGAGAATATAAACGGACAGGAAATTATTTGACTCCTATTCCCTTCATATACTATTCATACATAACCCTAAGATTGTAAACATTTTGGTGGTAGAGAGTTGCTAGGTTGATAGTTGGTTTCTTCTGTGTTGTTGTAAAGCTTTATATTGTCCATATCTTGTACAGTTTTGAAAAATCAGAGTTGAATTTTCTGGCCAATCTATTTTGCCAATGTATGTTAATGAGTGAATTTATTTCCGTCTCAGTTAGTTTCATTGTCAGTTGCGCCATAAATTAGAGAACTGCATATGAAAGTTGAAGTTGTTGCAGCTTTTGCTGTGGTTAGGCTTAATTCTGCTAGTGCACTCTCATTAGGATTACAGGATGAGTGTGTAGGAAGATTGTCTCATAAGCATAGAGTTACCCACCCTGGAGCTTGGCTAGTTCAAAACTATAATAAAAAAAAGAAACATCAATTATGATAGGATAACCAACAACAATGATCAATCTAACACATAGGATTTCAACAATAGCTTACCTTGTTTCACCAACAGTATAGGGAGGGAATGGAAGTCCAGACATGAAGTTCTCTAAACTCAGATCTATTTAGGCACAATAGAACACTTGCAAAATTAAACAAGAAAGGTCAAAAACCATTAATGGTCAACTATGTTGCTAACGGTGATGTCACTGCTATTAAACATTGACCAGTTACTGGAATCCGCCACCCCATACTCGTCTCTGACCCATTTGGCATCGGGCCCAGCATCCGAGAAATCAAAGCCCTGAGCTGCTCATGAATCAAATTGCGCCATTCATTAAAATAAAACTCCAACAACTTTGCGTCCTTTTCCTTTCCACCATCCAACCACACCTCTTCTATGGTTCCATAGCTGGTCAGGCCATATTCACTGTTAACCACAACACCCAAAGGTCAAAAAACAGAGGTTGCAGGTTTGAATCCCCAACGAGGGCTTTCTTTTATTTACAGGGCTGAAGTAAACTTACTTGTTGAGGAGCTCCCGAAAATGGTCGAGGTAATACTTGCTGTAGCATAAGGTTTGGTCATAGGTGGATTCATGACGATCCCATGGGGAGAGGTAGAGGGCCAACCCTATGCTAGCTCCTCTAGCAGCCTCCACCACCTCTTGCAGTATGTCCCAGGTTCCAGCTTTTTAGAGGTTGCTATAGAGGGAGTAATTGGTGTAAGTAGAGGACCAGAGGCAAAAGCTGTTGCGGTGCTTGGCGATGAATGAAGTGGGAGAATCCGACCTCTTTGGCGATTACGGCCCCATTACTTAGCATCTACGGAACAACTGAGATTGAACAACAAGGGATCTGATTGTTTGCTTCCCCATTCAGAGTTGGTGAAGGTGCCGAAACGGAGGAATATGGTCATTTCGCCCCTACTATGCAATGTGACCTGCCAAGCTGAGGGCATGCCACATGGAAAGTACCGATAGTAGAGGCGGAGAAGAAAGGAGAACTTCATCATGGGGTCAACCACTTTTGTTTGTTAGTTTTTCCAACTTTAATACAAGGATCGAAATCTAGAGTCTTTCTACTCGGCTTGATTTCAATTCCATGTTAGATTATTTTGCCTAGTGTAAGGTTGGGGATGAGGGGGTGTGAGAATAACGTGAGTTAGTTTATTACAAGCTATACTCCACATGTATATACCTACTGCTAATAATGTGTATATGCCATTAAGGTCAAGTACCACTCCATCCATAATGTGATAAAGAGCTCCAAAATAAAAGTGGAGAAGTAGGGCACACTCTCCAAGAAGTTGGGGAGATTTAAGATGTGCAATTATCTAATTAATTAATTTACAAGTTATCCTCTTTGAATTAAGTCGTCGGTTTACTACAACTAGCTTATCTTTGGTTTTATGTGACCCTACCAAAGAAATCATCAAAGCCATATGTATCAAAAGTTTTGATTTTTCTTAAATGTGAAAAAATAGTGAAAAATGAGGTGAAAATGGAATTTAGTTTCAATATTCTCACCATACTGTATAGCAGTATGATTTCTGCCAAATTATATCAAAGGCGAAGTAATGGGCTTCTCATCCTTTACACTCTTTTGCATATGTGCTCTAGTCCACTTGTTAAGAGAGGATTATTTAAATCATTAATGTATACAAGCCTTTGAAGCCACAACAAGAATGTAGAAAACTAGATAAGTATGGAGTTATTACGTTTGAGCCTCAACTAACAAGAATATCAAAATAAAATACAATGGTGTTTTTGGGAGAAGGTTATGTGCATGGAGATGATATTAATAAAGGTATTGCCATAGAAATTTAAATTTGGAATAACTATCATTCATTGGTAGAAAGCTTCTTGTGTTTTCCCTCAAAGTGGGGGGATAACTCCATATGAAAAAAAGATATCCTTGATTATTCCTCGTTAACAAATAGAACAAACCTTGTTGGCATTCATAGAGGCATTTTACATATTATTTGTGTTAGGGTAAAAAAAAGATTAAGTGGTCAATAGGAATTTGGTTTCATTGTAATATAGGGAGGTTTCATAACTTTCACCAAAATTCAAATTCCCTATAAATATGTTCATTCTTTATGGGTCATTTTGCCTATGCAAGAAGGCTATTTCTTATAAATTGGGCCAAGTGCAAGTTTTGGACAAATTTAGCAAAATAAATACCTCAAATTATAACATCTTAACCAAAGTGCTTTTAAACATTCAGAATGTTAGATATTCCTATTGTACATCAACTACATTTCATTGTAATATTTGCCTAATGAAACGAAGCATGCTTGCCACAGTTATAAATAAGAAGCATCTTAATTTTAAAAAAAGGTCAAGTGAACGTTAAAATTAATCCGGTTAAAGTTTGAATGATGATTAAAGAATTAACAATGGCATTAAGTGGATGCCTACATATGGTATCAGAAAGTTTTAATTTTCTTCGAAATCTTAAGATGTGATCAATGTGATATTGATATTCTTATTTTATACTTTACTAAGAATTTAGCAAGGCTCACATGCACCCATCCCTTTATTTACTTTGAAAGCATGTTGTGAGTAGTCTTCTCCTTTGCTTCGTGCCATCAAATTCTTAACACTAAAGAAAAAAGTTGGTGTTGAATTCTTAACACAAATGTTTATCCTGGGAAACCCTCAAGGGGAAGAAAACCCAGCAAATTTCTGTGATATATTGATCAGTCAAATAAGTACAATGAATTTACAAGGCAATAGCACTAAGTCTCTATTACAAAACTGCCCTCAAACCTGTAGCTTATACTGTAGTTGAGCTGATTCAAATCTACCCTTTAATGGCTGACTCTGGATTGCTCTTAAGGCTGCCTCAGAATAAGTGAAATATGCTGCCCAGAATTGAGTATTACAGCCCTCAGAAAAGGTCCTTTAGTTGCTGTACAAAACAGCCTTTAGTTGCTGTTAGAATACCTTCAGAACAGAGTAAATTTGGTGCTATAGGAGTGTCTCAGTTGCTGCCCAGAATGACTCTTAGATGCTGTCCAGAAAATCTCTTAGAAGAGAGTGAAAGAAGGCTGCTACAGAATAGATTATCAGCTGCTAGTTGCTGCCCAGAAATAGTCTAGCTGTTGCCTCTGAATATGTTAGCTGCTCCTTCAGAAATACTAGCTGCTCCTTCAGAAAAATCCTTAGCTGCTCACTCAGAAAAACCTTAGCTCCTCCCTCAGACACTTGAGTACAGAACTCTTAAGACAAACTGATATCAAGAATGAATGAGAAGAGGGTGCCTCCCTCTCTTTAAATAGTAAAGAGTTTAGGTTAGGAGTTTTAGGTTAGGGCTGCCTTAGCTTAGGATAGGAGCTAGAGTAGGTGGCCGACTTAGCTAGGAGAAGTGGCCGACTTACTTTAGAGGAGGGCGGTTAAGGCAAGGGACAGCTGGCAAGGGGGCAGCTTTAAGTGGGCAGCTTAAGGGGGTAGCTTAAGGTTGCAGCTTGAAGCTGCTTGAGGAAAATCCTCTGCAGTTGCTTTACATTTTAACACTCCCTCTCAGCAAAGAGGGTATTCTTCAAGCATCCACATCCACATAGTTCTTTCTATTGCACACAATCATTGACTTGTTGATAGGATCGATATATCACAAGAAGTTTTGTATCCTTATGCAGATATGGAATGTGATTATCCAGTTCTCCTTAACCATGGTCAACTGCTAGAGTTATTTCACTTAGGGGTGGCCAGTCCCTAAGGAATGCTCATAGCTCATCATGAAGACCTAGGAGAATTTTTCACATTTCCTTGTCTTGACTTTTGCTTCAACACACAAAGCTCACAAGACTTGTCTTGACTTTTGCTTTGACACACAAAGCTCACAAGACTTGACTAGGCTCACAGAGGTTGTATGTTCCCCCTGACTTTTGCACTAGTCTGTCTATGCTCACAGAGGTTGTACATTCCCCTTGACTTTTGCATTAGACTTACATAGCATCTCATTCGTCTTGACTTTTGGTTTAACTCACAGAGGTTGTATGTTCCCTCTAACTTTTGTCAATACCTCACAAGACTGATTGATTCTCCAAATCTCCTTGGCTAGCTTCAGGGTGGCCACTTAAGGCCTCACATTGGAAAATGTCTTCTGATGCTGCTATTCCCTCTCAATGAGGGACACATTTTCTGCCATACCAAGCCTGTCCCGGAAGTACACAAATTTTCTAAGAGACAAAGGCTTAGTCAAAATATCTGTTATCTGCTCATCAGTACGAATGTACTGCAGCTTGTTGGTACATCTTTGGACCATGTCTCTGATGAAATGATATTTCATCTCAATATGCTTTGATCTGTCATGGAAGACTGGGTTCTCTGTGAGCTTTAAACATCTCTGGTTATCACAATGGATAACAGTTGTTTCTAACCTCTCTTGAAACAACCCAGACAGGAACTTTCTCAGCCACACTACTTCTCTGCTTGCATTACTGGCTACTATATATTCTACTTCAGTTGTACTTTGTGCTATAGAGCTCTGTTTCTTGCTTGACCAAGATATCATAGTTGAACCTGTTATCGCACGGTTTGTAGGAAGGGTTTAGGTAGCTTGAGTCAAGGCCTAAAACCGGCGTAACAGGAGCTTCCCTACCCACTGTCACCTCGATGGGGGGCTCTTTCTATTTAGGAGGGCTAGTCTAAGGGAGACGTCCCTAAGCAATCTGGGTTAATGAAGGGCTAAACGGTAATGGACCAAGTCAAAGAAGTTCCCTTTCACAGATTGTTGCCAAAGATGAGATAGTCAAGAAGAATCTTCCACTGAATGGCACCTGATTGCGAGACAAGACAAATAACTAGAATGTGTGCTTGCAGTGGGTTAGTACTTCAT
>SNQJ01S0000888.1:190974-202949 GCA_010110895.2 Picea sitchensis | reverse complement strand
CTAGTCTTATTCTGAGGAGAAGCTAAGCTATTTCTGTGGGAGCAGCCTAGTCTTATTCTGAGAAACAGCTAAGCTATTCTGAGGGAGCAGCCTAGTCTTATTCTGAGCAGCAGTTAGGAGGTTCATTTATCAGGCTATTTTGGACAGCAACAATTTCTCTGTTTTGAACATCAATAATTTCTCTGTTCTGGACAGCAACCAAAGGCTGTTCTAGACAACAACTAAGAGGATTTCTGTAGCAGCTGATAGCTCTGTTTTTGGACAGCAAATAGGAGACAGAGTTACTCTGTTCTGAGGTCAAATCTGACGCAGCAGAAAGGAGGACAACAACTCTGTTCTGAGCAGATTTGAGGGCAGATTTGTAATAAAGGCTTAGTATTATTGTCTTGTAAGTTCATTGTATTTGTTTGAGTGATCAATATATCACAGAAGTTTGCTGGGTTTTCTTCCCCTTGAGGGTTTACCAGGATAAATACTTGTGTCTCTGTGATTGATTGTTTTTATATTTTAGTTTATCTGCTTAAGATTTCAAAGAACACTACTGTTATATTCTATATCTGTTTATGCTTGAAAATTCAGCACAAAGATGGCTTTGGTAGCAAACTTCTAGGGCAAAGGCAAGTTTGCTAAGAAGAATGAAGGAAGAAACAAAGAGGGCAGCAACAAGACAAATGGCTCAAGTAACAAAAGACCTTTAAATGTCATTATTGTGGCAAGCTAGGCCATAAGAAGAAATTTTGTAGGAAATGGTTATGGAATGAGAAAAATAACTAAGGGTCTAAGAAGTGAGCTGATGATACAAAACGTATGGAAGAGGAGGATCTGTTTGTGTTTATGGCTAGGGATAAAACAAACAAAGTAAAACCATCTGCTAGGTATATAGATTTGAGTGCATGTCATCATTTTACCAATAGCAAAGATTGGTATATTAAATATGGTTCTAAATTCTAATGTATCTTCTACTGACTATATGGTTTTTGGTGGTGGGGGGGTGGGGAGGGGGTTAGAGTAGATGATAAAGGAAATGGGCGGATAACCTTGTTAGGTAAAAAGATGGTCTTCCTTAATGTTTACTATGCTCCAGGAATGGGCAAGAATTTACTTTATGCAACTTGCAAGTGAGATTATGAAGCACAACCCTCACTTGCATGTCATTTTTAGCAATCACAAATGCTATTTTGTTGATAAGATTAGTAAGAAGACACTTGCTCTTGGTATTGAAGACAATGGGCTTTTCGGGTTGGTTGATGGAGTGGAGGTGAAAGAGCTTGCTTTGATGGCTAAAAGTGGTCAAAGTTGCAGTTCACTTTGTCATCAAAGGTATGGGCATTTAGATTTGAGAAATATTTCTTATTTGGATAACAAAAGTTTGGTCGATGGCCTTCCAGAGATACAAAATCAACAAGGGGTTTGTGGAGCATGTCAGGTTGGAAAGCAACACATGTCTTTGTTTGAAGGAGGACAAGCTTGGAGAGCTAAGGAGGTTCTTCAGTTGATCCATGTTGACATTTGTGGGCCTATGAAGATAACATCTGTCTCCAGTGCTAGGTAAATTTTACTATTTGTAGTTGACTTCTCAAGGAAAATGAGGGTGTACTTTCTGAAGTTAAAATTAGATGTTTTGCCGAGTTAAAAAATTTCAAGGTTTTGGTAGAAAACCAATTTGGGAAGAGCTTTAAAATTCTTAGATCATATAATGGCAGGGGATTTTTCTCTCAAGAAGGCATTCAAAGGCAATACACCACAACCTATACTCCACAACAAAATGAAGTGGTAGATAGGGAAAACCATATGATTATTGATATGGCAAGGTGTATGTTAGAGAACAAGTCCATTCCTAACAAATATGGGGTGGAAACAATACACACATTAGTGTATTTGCTCAATTGGTCTTCAACAAAACTGGTCAGCAAGAAGAATCTAGAAGAAGCATGGTCTGGACAAAAAGGCTTCATGAAGGTGTGTAGCCCCAAATCCATCCAAATGCTCCATGAGTACCAGTTGCAAACCCCATCAATGTGAAACCTCATACAATATGAGGTGTAACAGGTGGTACAACACCTATGACGATTTTCACTGGGACGAGTTGCTTGATATGAAGGAAAAAGGAAGACCAAAGAGAGGGAAGACATCTGATACGGTGAATTATGCTTTGATGGAAAACCTTCAATACTCATTTGAGCCTTAGGGATATGAAGAAGCCAAAGGAAGTTTGGAATGGGAACATGCTATAAAAGCCGAACATGAGACCTTGATGAAGAATTAGACATCATCTCTCACAAGGCTACCTCTAGGGAAAAAAAACCCATTGGTTGTAAATAGGTCTATAAGTCAAGAACAAGGTAGATGGGACATTTGATGAGCACAAAGAAAGGATGGCTGCAAAGGGCCTTGTTTAGAAAGAATGGATTGATTATGAGGACACCTTTGCTCCTACAATGAAAATGGGAACAATCCGCTTGGTTCTAGCCATGGAAACAAAGTTTCGCTACAAATTCAAATGTATGTGAAGAGCGCCTTCTTCAAGGATTTCATGTTCTAGGGAAGGAACAACTAGTTTGTAGATGGAAGAAAGCTCTCTATGGGCTAAAAAACGCTTCTAGTACTTGGCACATAAAAATCGATAACTATTTGGGGGAATAGGTTTCAAAAGAATTCTTTCAGATCCCAACCTATATGTCAAAAGCGTGGATGGTGATGTAGTGATTCTGGTGATATATGTAGATGACATCATCGTTACATGTAGCGAGGCTGGAGCAATTGCAAAGGTAAAAGCAAATTTATGTTCATCTTTTGACATGATAGATTTAGGCCTCCTACATTATTGCTTAGGTGTAGAAGTTTGGCAAACATATTTTTGTTTCACTAATGAAATATGCCAAAAGTTTGTTGGATAGGGTTCAGGATGGCAGATTGCAAAATCTCATCTACACCTGTGGAGAAAGTGCTAAAAATTTCAACGCAGACTTATTCAAAGGTAGTTAATGACATATAGTCTATAGGAAACTAGTGGGCAGCTTAATTCATCTTACAGCTACATCTTACAGCTACTAGGCCGGACTTGAGCTATGTTGTCAGCTATATCTCTTGATTTATGACATCTCCAAAAACAAAACATTGGACAACAACAAACAGGGTGCTATGATATGTGAAGGGAACATTAGAATTTGGCGTTCTATATAGTAAGAGCAAGGAGGTTCAGTTGTGTGGCTATTCATAATCGATTTGGACAGGATCTGTGGATGACAAGAAGTCTACAGCAAGTTATGTTTCAATCTTGTAACAGGGGCAGTTTCTTGGATCAACAAGAAACAACATGCAGATTCACTTTCCTCTACCTAAGCAAAATATAGATTAACAGTACAAGGGACATGGGAAGTAGTTTGGCTTTGGAGAGTATTTGCAGATCTGCAAGTTGTTTAGGATGATGTTACTCTACTTTTCTATGACAACTAGGGAGTTCTCAGGTTGGCAAAGAACTCCATATTTCATTTGACATCTTGTAGAAGATGGAGTAGTTGAGCTGAAATATTGCTCAACTTAGGACCATATTGCATACATATTACATTCTCACCAAGTCTCTTGGCCCAAATAAATTTGTAAAGTCTAGAGACAAACTTTGTGTATTTCTGGAATGACCATTAAGGGAGGATGTGAGTTTATAATGGTCATCTACACTATAGACTTAGGCATGATAATAAAGTTACTTTATAACTTAGTTTAATTTGCTTAGTGTTGTATTAATGACTGAAAGTTCACTTGAGTCATGTTAGGGTTTAAATTTGTAAAGCATAGAGACAAACTTTGTGTATTTCTGGAATGATCATTAAGGGAGGATGTTAGAGTTTATAATGGTCATCTAGACTATAGACTCAGGCATGATAATAAAGTTAGTTTATAACTTAGTTTAATTTGCTTAGTGTTGTATTAATCAGTGAAAGTACACTGAGTCATGTTAGGGTTTAAATTTGTAAAGTCTAGAGACAAACTTTGTGTATTTCTGGAATGACCATTAAGGGAGGATGTTAGAGTTTATAATGGTCATCTAGACTATAGACTTAGGCATGATAATAAAGTTACTTTATAACTTAGTTTAATTTGATTAGTGTTGTATTAATGATTGAAAGTACACTTGAGTCATGTTAGGGTTTATGCATCCGTGTTAATGAATTATTTAGTGAGGAATAATAAAAAGTAAAGTTAAGATGGGTCAATGAAAGTTTAAGTCCTAGCCGTTGATCTAGAAAAAAGATCCAATGGCTGGGATCTCTCACGAGCTAGGGGACCCACTCCAACCCTAAACCAAAAAGGGAAAAAGACTACCGGGTGAGGATAGTCGCGTAGAGTAGATGGAGGCGGACTGAGACACAAAGAATGATGGGAAGACTTGCCCATACGCAGTCGTGAAGTCACTCGCACCTTTGCGTACACAGACCGACTAGAGTCTTAGCCATTTTGATGTTTTACACAGGTCATAACAAAGGAAATATACACAATACAAAGTGTGTGGGTTCATTCTGAGCAGAGAATCCCGAGTTGCACGAGTCTGTACAAGCTACAGGAATCCAAACCATAAGCTACAGGAGTACGGGGTTCATTGACAGAGAAAAGGCTGTAAGAAGACAACTAACATATTTTTGTATTGTCTTTCTGTTGAGATAAATAATATATTACCTCCTTCAGTTTTCTGTCTCTGTTCTGTCTTGAGCTATTATTATTTTTCACAAAGAATGTGCATTCTCTGCTTGTTCGTATTTTCTTTTATTGTTTTACATGGTATCAGAGCCAGGTTAATTGGGACATCTCTCTTCTATTGAAATGGCAGAGGAAGAGTGTACGACCTGTATGTCCTCCACCCAAACCAGTGAGATCTGGTATATAGATAGTGGAGCTTCCAGTCACATGACGAGCCACAAGCACTACTTTAGCAACTTGAGTGAGAAAGAATTTGGGTTTGAAATCCTACTCGTTGATGACTATGCTTACCAGCCAAAGGGGGTCGGAATTGTTAGGTTTGAGAGGGAGTCTGGCAAGCCTCTCTACCTATCAGGCATCCTCTATGCCCCTGGATTGAAGAAGAATCTGGTCTCAGTATCAACTCTAGAAGACAAGGGTTATGAGGTCTCCTTCAAGGATCGAAGGGCCTACATCAAGCCTAGGGGGTTGAGTAAGGGATTTGAACAAATCATTGGAGTAAGAAAGGACAAGTTGTATAAATTACAGTTTGACTCCCACTACGTTCTAGCAAGCAACAATAGTATTAGGGACTATGAGTTATGGCACAGGCGAGTAGCTCATCTTGGACATAGTGCCCTTAAAATTTTGGGTAAGATCGTGACAAGAATGTCCTCAGTCACTTTAGAACACCATGAAATATGTAAAGGGTGTGTTCTAGGCAAGTATGTACGAGCACCCTTCCCCAAGAGTGAATCTAGGTCCAAGAGCATTTTGGACCTAATTCATACTGATATCTGTGGTCCCATGTCCTCATTATCCATAGGAGGAAAGTTCAAATACTACATCACTTTCATAGATGATTTCTCCAGGAAAACCTGGATTTACTTCTTGATGGGAAAAACCTCAGAAGAAGTTCTCAACAGGTTTCTCGAATTCAAGGCCCTTGTTGAAACTGATACAGGAAAGAGGATAAGGGCCCTCAGGTCTGATAATGGAGGAGAGTACACCTCATATGCCTTCAAGAGGGCTTGTGATGAGGCTGGAATCAAAAGAGAACCGACAGTTCCTTATACCCCCCAACAGAATGGGGTCTCAGAGAGGAAGAACAAAGCTATTGTAGGTGCGGCAAAAACTATGCTGCATGATCAAAATCTTCCTAAGTTTCTCTGGGCAAAAGCTTGCAACACTGCAGTCTATCTTCAAAACATAAGTCCCCACAAAGTACTGGGAAATGTGATTTTGGAGGAGACATTTACCGTAAAGAAACCAGACATCAGCCACCTTAGGATTTTTGGGTGTGTTGCCTACTGCCATATCCCTGCTGAGAAAAGGACTAAGTTCGATCCTACCACTGAGAAGGGGATTTTGGTGGGGTATAGTGAGACCTCCAAAGCCTATAGAATATATATCCCCACCATCAGGAAAACTGTCCTACGCAGAGACGTAAAGTTTGAGGAAGAGAGAGCCCTCTGAAACTTGTATCAAGACAAGGACACCTCTAAAACTGAATCCCCCAGTCAAGAGGAGAAGATCTCATTAGCTGGGGCAGATCTTCCCATAGTGGAATATCAAGAGGAAGAGCAACCGACTACTTCCAAGAAAAGGAAACCAAAATGGGTTGAACAACTGTTGAAGGAATAAAATGAACAAGTAGAGTCTCCAAAAACTTCAGTTAGAACAAGTGTATCCCCTCAGAGGTATTCAGGGTATGCTGCTCTCATGAGCAGTATGATTGATTTAGAACCAACTTGCTTTGAAGAAGCCATTGTAAGGAAGCCTTGGAGGGATTCCATGGTGGTAGAGTATGCCTCCATAATAAAGAATGATGTATGGGAAATTGTACCCAGACCATAGAATAAATTGGTGGTCAGCTCCAAGTGGATATACAAGATAAAGCATCCAGCAGATGGAAGCATCGACAAACACAAGGCTAGGTTTGTTGCTCGAGGCTTCTCTCAGAAGGAAGGTGTAGATTATGAAGAAACGTTTGCTCCAGTAGCTCGATACACCTCCATCCGTACTGCTATTGCTATTGCCACTCAGATGGGGTGGATAATACATCAAATGGACATTAAGACTGCTTTCCTTAATGGTAGTATTGAAGAGGAAGTCTATCTGGAACAACCCAAGGGATTTGAAATCCACGACAGAGCTAGCCATGTCTGTCGTCTAAAGAAATCTCTATACGGCGTCAAACATGCATCCAGAGCTTGGTACTCCAGGATTGACAACTATTTGCAGAGTATTGGATTTATCAAAAGTGATGTTGATCCAAACTTGTACCTCCTTATGAAGGATAGTAACATTCTTATACTTGTACTCTATGTTGATGATCTTTTCTTAACATGAGCAGAAACTCTTAAAGTAGATTGCAAGCAACATTTGGCCAAGGAGTTTGAGATGAAGGATCTGGGATTAATGCACTATTTCCTTAGACTTGAAATTTGGAAACAAGAGGGTAGGGCCTTTCTAGGTCAAGGGAAGTATACAATTGAGATTCTCAAGAGGTTTGGGATGGAGGACTACAAGCCCATGACCACTCCCATGATCACTAATCTTAAGAAATTAAGTTCATGTGAGTCAGAAGAGGTAAATCCTACTATCTACAGACAATTAATTGGGTGTTTGATGTACTTAACCAATACTCGGCCCGATATATGTTTTGCTATAAACACTCTTAGTCAGTATATGGTGGACCCCAGAAAGGTACATTGGATTGCAACAAAACACATATTGAGGTATTTGAAGGGAACAATAGAATATGGGTTGCATTATTTACAAGGAGACCAAGCCAAGATTTCGGGCTATACTGACTTTGATTTGGCTGGCAGTGCCATTGATATAAAGAGTACCTCTAGCTGCTACTTCACCTTAGGATCAGGGGTGATATCGTGGTACAACAGAAAACAAAAATCATTTGCACTCAGCTTAGCAGAAGCTGAATACATGGTTGCCAACCAAGCTAGTTGTGAAGCCATTTGTCTCAGGAAAGCTCTTGTTGACCTGTTTGGCACTAAATTGGATCCCACCATAATTTATTGTGACAATCAAAGCTGTATCAAGTTGTCTGAGAATCCAGTCTTCCATGATAGATCCAAGCACATTGAAATCAAATATCACTTCATCAGGGATCGAGTACAAAAAGGGGTACTAAAGCTTAAGTACATTTCCAGAAATGAATAGATTGCAGACATCTTGACTAAAGGTCTGCTAAAAGGGAAATTTGAATATCTTCGTGAAAAATTGGGTATTGTAGAAAACCCATTCCTCAATAAGAGGGAGTGTTAACGAATTATTTAGTGAGGAATAATAAAAAGTGAAGTTAATTTGGGTCAATGAAAGTTTAAGTCCCAGCTGCTGATCTAGAGAAAAGATCCAATGGTTGGGATCTCTCACGTGCTAGGGGACCCACTCCAACCCTAAACCAAAAAGGGAAAAAGACTATTGGGTGAGGATAGTCGCATAGAGTAGATGGAGGCAGACTGAGACAAGAAGAATCATGGGCAGACCTGCTCGTACGCGCCCGTGAAGTCACTCTCACCTCTGCATACACAGACCGAGTAGGGTCTCAACCATTTTGATGTCTTACACAGGTCACAACAAAGGAAATATACACAATACAGAGTGTGCGGGTTCATTATGAGCAGAGAATCCCGAGTTATACGGGTCTGTACAAGCTACAAGAATCTGAACCATAAGCTACAGGAGTACGAGGTTCATTGATAGAGAAAAGGCTGTAAGAACACAACTAGCATATTTTTGTATTCTCTTTCTGTTGAGATAAATAATATATAACCTTCTTCAGTTTTCTGTCTCTGTTCTGTCCTGAGCAATTATTATTTTTCACAAAGAATGTGCATTCTCTGCCTGTTCGTATTTTCTTTTATTGTTTTACAATTCGGGGTTTATGTCATTCCTTTGCTATAAAGAGATGATTTTGCTCTTCTTTTGATATTCAAGAAGTATTTCTCTCTTTCAAGTTCTCTCTTGTGTTTTTGATTTCTTTGTGTGTTCGATTTTTGTAATAACTGGGCCTTGAGAGCTATGCAAGTTTCTTTTCTCCCACAACCTAACCGCCAATGCTCTTTTATCCTCTTTGTTTTCCACCATGTTAAGACCTCTGTAGATTAACCATGGGGTGTTTGACAACTCATCAACTTGTTGAAATAATGTAACTGCAAAGAGTATTCTTATTCTTATTTGATTTATTATTCATTGGATCAATCCCCATTGTGGATTGATCATGTCGGCTATTGTAATAGGACCAAATCCCCTTTTACGGATTGGTCAAATGATAATTATAATAGGCAGAATAAGAAGTCGGCCCCAANTTGGTTTAAACTTTATATTAGGGTTGACAATGTATATTTTATTCACTCAATATTTTATAATGTTTTTAAGTGCCACATTGAGCATGTAAGGAATTACACATCTCTCTCATATTTATCTTCACAAATTTTGTGTAATATATTTTTTTTCCGAATTTTAACATTGCTCCAATAACTTAAATTTTCAATGGAACAAAATGTACATATTTCTAGTTGCAATCCTTTCCAGATCCAAATCTTAATCTTAATATTTGGATTTATCCCCTTTCCCACCCACTAGAATTGAAAGTTGTTATTCAATGTTCCAAACATTATATATGTAGAGAAGGGAATATAAGAAAAAAAAGAAGTAAAAGGGATAGAACTATAAGGAGAAAATGGTAAATAGTTTGTTTACTAACCCATAAAATTTATGGGTTGGAAAATTTTCTCCACATCATCATTAATGGTTTCCTTAAACTACCCATAAAAATGGTTCAAAATAGACAAGAAAAAAAATGAATGTAAAATTTCAACACATTCCACATTCCACATCATATAAGTGTTGGGTATAAGTTGCACTTATCCTAATGTCAACAATGTATGTGTAGATATACATTGTCGGATATTTGCACATATCCATCTAACGATGTATATCTACGCATATACTGTTGGAAATTTATGCATACATTATTGACATTGGGATAAGCATAGAGCAAGGTTTTCGGCACTACGGGCTCTGCGGCTAGGTTTTCTCTAGCCGCATCCCTGGCCTCCATTGAGAAGGGCGGGTGCAGGCGCAGGCGTGAGACATTACCAGGGCAGGAGGCTTAGACGGCGTGGCAAGAGAAGGGAGTTTGGGGTTCAACGGATGGCAGCGGAGGATTCGTTTCCCTGCGATCTCTGCGGTGTGGCAGGTCACGGAACACAACGACGGTTTTGGGCGTGTGATTTCCAGTGGTTGGCAGCGGTTGCCCTGAGGTAGGTGTTCGGGGCCGAGGCGACTTCTTGAGGCTAAGGTGGCTGTTCGGGGCCGATTGTTTAGGGCATCTTACACTGAGCCTGCATTTTCCCTAAACTGGTGAGGCCTGCTTTCTTTCCGGACAGTCTTCATTATGTTCGTGGGCTTGATTACGGGTGCGCGGTGGTGATTAGTGCCAGATTTTTGCGGTGGTGGTGGCTTCATTTTTTATTGTGGCGGGTTTTTGGTTTTCTCTTCGGTTATGCTAGATCCACTTGACCTCTTCCTCCTTGGCAAGAAGAGGTTTTGGACTAGATCTTTGAGGTCCACACTGGGGGCGTGCAGTATTTTGGTTAACACTTTGAGGTCCTTTGGGGGCATGCGGTGTTGGGTAAACACTTCGAGGTCCTTTGGGGCATGCGAATTCTGGTTTAAGCTTCTTTTTTGGTGCTTATTGGGGTTTTTAGCCCTGTTTTGTTTCTCTTTTTGTTGCCTGCGTGTTGGTTCTCATATCTGGAGACTTTCTGGTTTCTTTTGGGGATGTATGTGATTGTTTATGAGCATGGTCTATGGAATAGTATTTCTATGAACATCTATGTGGTCATGAAGATGTAAAGTCGGAACATTTGTGTTGGCTATGATCACTAGCCTCTTTTCGGGGTATAGATCATAGCCATACACTGGCGATCATCCATGCGAAAGGGTTTGACATTTGAAATAATGTAACTGCAAAGAGTATTCTTATCATTATTTGATATATTATTCATTGGATCAATCCCCATTGTGGATTGATCATGTCGGCTATTGTAATAGGACCAAATCCCCTTTTACGGATTGGTCAAATGATAATTATAATAGGCAAAATAAGAAGTCGGCCCCAACAGATATTAAAGAGGCCCTAGAAAATATTAAAGGTGGTTATAACCACCCAGTTGGAGAAGTCGGCCCTGCTAGTGAAGAGACACTTCACACGTGTCAGCCTAATATAAATAAGGAGTCTAGCGCATCACTTAGACACACAACTCACTTGCTCATTTTGTGAGACAAGTTTCAGATCTGCAGTTAGAGAAGAAGGAGAGAGAGTGGCACATATCTGGGAGAGGAATTTTTGTATTAGTTTAAGAGATCTCTTGGCATTGTATTGGCTATCTATATTAATAAAGTTTTGTTGGGTTTTCTTCCCCTAGAGGGTTTCCCAGGATAAATGTCGTGTCTCTTGTGATTGCGTATTTCTCAGTGATCTTGTCTTTATGTTGTCGTTATCTATTGAAATGCAAAGAACTATAATAATGGCATAAACATTAACATGGTATCAGATCCAAGCTAAAGGAAGCATATTTCACAAGAGTGAAAAAGGCCACTGTTGTCGTACATGGAAATTAAGGCTTTTTGATGGTGAATCTTTTCAACCCTAAAACCATCTAGAAAAGTGCACCCTCCCTCAAGGATCATTTTGGCATCTTCAGTGCACCTTTTCAGTGGCTAGATCTCCTGGAAAGCGAAACCCTAGTTTCACAAAAGTACCAGAAAACCAGAGTACCAGAAGTACCAAAGTACCAGAAGTACCAAAAAACCAGAAGCACCAGTCCAGAAATCCGCAAATCAAGTTTGAGGGGGTAAAAGTTGGATTTTTAGAAATCCGACTGCACTAGCTAACTCGCCTCAGCTCAGCGCATCTATCCCCTAGATCAGAATTTCAAAATTCAAAGTATGAAAAATTAGGGTTTCCTCATAAAACCCTAAGTTGCAGTTGCAATCTCAGAACCAGTTGCAGTTGCAGCCGTACTACCAGGTGCAGTCACCCTTGAAGTTTTTAAAGAATTGGTAATGATTACCGTTGTTGCCAGATGGTGCCACCACCTGCAAATGCTATCAGAGGTATGTACTCACATATGTTTAAATGGTTAAACTTAAAGAGTATTTGCAGGAGAAGGGATCTCTTGCCATAGATCCAGAAGGATCTCAAGATCCAACACATTCAGAGGAATGATGCAACACAGGTGTGATTATTCTATGCATCTATTTGTTAT
>SNQJ01S0000888.1:169296-188207 GCA_010110895.2 Picea sitchensis | reverse complement strand
ATTATTTGATACATTATTCATTGGATCAATCCCCATTGTGGATTGATCATGTCGGCTATTGTAATAGGACCAAATTCCCTTTTGCGGATTGGTCAAATGATAATTATAATAGGCAGAATAAGAAGTCGGCCCCAACAGATATTTAAGAGGCCCCAGAATATAATTAAGGTGGTTATAACCACCCAGTTGGAGAAGTTGGCTCTGCCAGTGAAGAGACACTTTACACGTGCCAGTCTAATATAAATAAGGAGGCTAGCGCCTCACTTAGACACACAACTCACTTGCTCATTTTGAGAGACAAGTTTCGGATCTGCTGTTAAAGAAGGAGAGAGAGAGTGGCACATATCTGGGAGAGGATCTTCTGCATTTGTTTAAGAGATCTCTTGGCATTGTATTGGCTATCTATATTAAGGAAGTTTTGCTGGGTTTTCTTCCCCTAGAGGGTTTCCCAGGATAAATGCTGTGTCTCTTGTGATTGTGTATTTCTAAGTGATCTTGGATTATGCTATTGTTATCTAATGAAATGCAAAGAACTATAATAATGGCTTAAACATTAACACAACCATCCACTGCTAGAAGGTTGTTGTAAGGTCTTGACTTGAGGTGCTATTGGCAATGGCTTAATCGACGATGTGCCGGGGAAACATGAATAAGGGTGCACAACGAGTCCATACAATTTTGTAGCCTTGGTCACCAACTTGTGGATGGCAATCATGAGACGGTGAGGACGATGTACTAGTGTGTAGGCTAGGAGGACCAATGATGTTTTTCCTAGCAAGGAAAAACGACTGATGAGGTGCTGCATAGTAGGCTTCGACAGAGGATGATGGGACTTGGCAATGTGATATCCACTTTTCTCGTTTATTGTTGTCTCAGTCTAGCTCTGCCATACCTTAAACATTTGCCAAGTTGTTTGAGTCCTTTATGTAGACTGCCTAGGACTCAATCAATGTCTAAGTAGTTCATAGTGTCAAAATCTAGACTTCGCACCTCAAAACTCCTTGTCCACTTGTATGAATGACCAATGTTGAATGACTCCTTGAGTGAGTGACTTTACACAATGGAGGTGTCCTCTTTATATAGTGGAAGGTGCCTTGCAACCCACTCCACGTCCAAAGTGGACCCAATGTGCAATCCACCATACTGTTTTCCAAGTCTTTGGAACGCTCAACTCCCTTGGGTCCACATGTTTGGGTCGTGCGCCCTCTTATCGCGGGATTTGTACTTATGCCAAATCCCCAACACAAGTCTCCAAATACACATAACAACAGGATAACCCACCACTGTCACCATAGTAGGAAATCCCCACGTTTTAGGGATGGATGAAATCCAACCCAGGGGAGGCATCCCCGGTAACCTCAAGGGATTGGATAGCAAGTGATATAGACAAGCTAGGAGCACCCTCTCACTGGTTACCTAAGTCAAAAGGTCTATGTCTGTGAAATTGAGGCAAAAGGGAGATGTTTTGGGTGCCTGCCTAGAACAAGACAATTATAGCATGTATATATTAATTTCCAAGTACCAATATGATAATAACACCTCAACATACAGTAGATATGAAGATATATGCTTGCTGATATAAAATTGCAGCAAACTAACAGTTTACAACAATAATTAGTATTTTGTAACAGCCACAAGAAATATAGATCAGAGTTGCATGAAATCACAGTGAAAACTTAACAATTATCTAGTAGATCAATTATCAACTATTCCAAGCAATTTCTGAGTATGTTAGCCAATGATTAGAGTGGATTTTGCAGCAAATTACAGCAGTTTATATTGCTGTAACAAAGATTTGCAACAGAAGCAACTAAATTAGTAGTTTAGGCTAATCTAGGGTTAGAGAAAGTTAGTAGAAGCTTTAGACAATAGAGTTTAAGAGTTTGTTTGATCAAATTCCTTCACAAGAGCTATGATACTAGTTCCTTTTGGGCTATGGAGTCAATTACAACAGCTCTATAAACTCAATTTGGAGGATGATGATAATAATATCCAATATGTAGGGCTTGAGATCTAAGGTGCTAGCACCTTAGGGCCTTAGATCTCAAGAAGATAATGCCAAAGTGTAAGAACCCTTGGGCTTTAGCGTATCTTTCTTGCCTTCTAGGATTGTAATTTTGTCACAACAAGCTTCTAGAACCAATTCCTTAAGTGCTAGCACTTTAGGGCTTTAGGAGTTTGCTCTAGATGAAGTTTCTTAACAAATCAATGGATGAAATAATCTAGAGAGAGGAGGAAACACCTTATGCTCCTCTCCTAGGGTTTACATGAGAAATATAGCTTCAATATGAACAAGTAAAATTTACCATAAACATTTAACACATCAAAGAAATTGCAGATTTTACTTACTTCACCAAGATTAACCAAGCACAAACCCTAGTTGCAGAAAATTCCACCAAGAACAAGTCAAGAAACATCCACAAATTGTCCTCCAAGAGATAGCGCATGAGTAAAAGAGCCAACGTTGCCCAAAAGGGAAAAAATTTCAGTCCTTAATCCTCTTGTGTGAGGAATAGTTATGTGAAAATGAATTGGCAAGGTCTCTTATTTATAAGAGACCTTGCAGCATAATTTTTTAAAATGTCAATGTAAAAATAGGAGGGCCGACCCTACAAAATACCCTTATAAATTCAAAATTTAAATTTTACATAAAATATCCCTTTAAAGGGTGACGCCATCCTTCTAAAAGGTGATGTTGAGTTCCAAGAAGATAACGTTGAGGGTGCTAGGTGGAACATTGGGCCTCCAAGGGCCATAACATGCCCTCAACTGCCAAAACAAAGTGCCAAGTGTCCTTTTCCATCAATGTTCATCCATCAAACCCTAGCCCTCTCCATGGTCACATCATGGGCTAGGTGAGTGACGTTCTAGGCCTCCAAAGGCCAACGTCCAAGTGGGAAAAAGTGGGAGCTCGTCATCTAGCCATGCCATAGTGCCTCCAAAGGCAACGACCTCCTTCTTCAAGGTGCAAACGATCATCACAAGGTTGTCCCAGACGTGGGGCCTAACACCCATCGTTGGGCTCCAAAGCCCTCATGAAGGTTTGAACGGAGTCATCTCCTCATGAATATGTGTCCACCGGGCGAGGTCTTGCAAAGACAAACATATGCGCCCTCCAAGGGTCCTTAAGTCACAAGAATCATGCCAAGTAAGCCACATCTAATAATGGAACCACCCAAACATGTGCATCAAACACCCCTTTTCAAACTAAACAAATGCTCAAAGACCTTATACAATTTGTCAAATTTAGGTGTGGGAGGGGTGTCAAGGCACCCTATTGGGTCAGTCAATCCCCAAGTCAAAGGTGCTTCCCAAGGAAAACCTATCTAAGTCATGTGTGAGTATGAGGTGGAGTGGGGTAAGACTTCTAGGCATGGGGTTCATGACATACAAGGGTTTGTATTGTCTCATTTATGGGTGCCTTTGTAGAGGGTGTGCTGCCCTTCGTCCGCAATGCAATTTTTTTCCAATCCCATTCATTGCCATTGATTATTAGAGTCCAAACATTGAGTACTATATGCAAGGGAAATTAAAGAGTACCGCAATGCCACTTGAAGCTAGGATACATTGAGTGCCATGTGCAGTGGAAAGTAAAAGACACCGCAATTCACCCCCTTGACAAGATGGACATTGTTTTAATGTGTAATTTGCTTTTGTAGGTCTTTCAATTTTTAAAGAGAAACATTTCATTGTTCTCAAGACCTCTTGGGCGATCATCTTGAAGGTTTATGATTGGCTTTTATCTTTTGCTAGCTACATTTCCCTCTAGGCCTTCAACCCCTTCTTCCCATGAAATGAGGTACAACCCCTTCTCGGGTCAATGCACCCGGAAACCCAAAAGATGAGGAGACGAAATGGAAGGAGTATGGAAAATGAAAAATATGATCGGGAATGGCACGATGACTCTTCAAGTAACCCCCAATAGCACCCCATTCTCGAGGGCGACCAACTTGCTAGGACGCAGTGACACCCACCAAGATGAAATAAGGCAAAAGGTATAATTTCCAAGCAAATGTTCTATAATGAAGAAAGGATTCTTTGCAACATATTCAAATGCTTCAATTATTAAAGTGACACTTACCACAAGACCAGACTTATTACCTCATGGATCAAGACCTAATGTCTTCTGGGGCTAGGTTGGTGTGATGGATGCTGCTCTGCTGCTAGTGATGTATGGTGATGCATCAATGAACAGGAGGGCTCCTGTGGGGCTATGCTAGTCAATCCGGCTCTTGTCACTCCATGTGTGCAACCTGCGGGCCTCGAGATATGATCTCCTTAGTTACCCCTAGCCTCGAGGGGGACACACCCAAGGCGTTCCAACCGTCTCATTTGTCTAATGGTTCCAACTGTCTCACTTGGACAACATACAAGGTGCTTCTTGCCTTCCTTGAGTGTCTAGGTCATGCTAAGCATCCATTCATCCAACTTGTGATGTGCGCCCAATTGCCAAGGCACTCTTGCCTGTAGACTAAGGCTTTGTGCCCACAAGTCAAGGCACTTATACCCAATGTTTCATGAACCAAGGAATGTTTGTCATCCAAGACACTATGTGGTTTCTCTAATAAACCCTAATGACAACCCTCATATTGTTTCCATACTTAGTGAGATTGCTTTGCCAAGTTCTTCGACACTTAGACATGCCTTGCCATTGTGCAAGACTTCCTAAGGCATGCTCATCCAACCTTGTAACTTGTCATCACAACCAACTGAACCCTGCCAATGATCGTCTCAACGGATGGGTGGAGGTGCCCATTGCTAGCTTCAAGGCAAGGGCCTTACATCCTCCCCCACTTAAAGTTATTTCCATCCTCAACAATCATGGTCGACTCCTTCAACCACTTCACAATGCCACTACCAAAACCACCATGCAACTGATCCCTGCTCAAACTGCCTTTGAACAGAATTTCCTTTGTCCAAATTCTACCAAACACTATTTCCTCGATGCCTATGCTATCATCGCTGCCTATTGTTGTTGTTGCAACTCAACTGCCCAACATTTTTGTAGCTGCAACTAAATTGTCCAACTTTGTTGCTATTGCCTACTGCTATTGCTACAACTAAACTATCCAACGTTCTTGTTGTTCCCTATTGTTGTTGTTGCAACTCAATTGTTCAATTTTGTTGCTACTGCCTACTGCTATTGTTGCAACTCAATTGTCCAATGTTGTTGTTGTTGCCACAAGTCATCCGCTCAATGTTACACTTCTTAAAGTTACTACTTTTTTAGTACTTTGACCAATCTACCATGCTTTTGTACACTAGATCCTTTCAAGTCTTAAACTAATTGGGTAACTAATCCAACTATCGTGTCCAAACCATAAGAATGCACTTCTTCATGCCCAAAATAGTCATTTCCATCCCCTCTTTAATTTGCTGTACAACTTTGTTGAACGAAGGAAAAGTCTCCACCTCTTCCTTAACATTGTTAAGTCAATAACCTCTTGCAACCCAACAAAGTTTTCCAAGGAACCAACTTAATGGCACTTTCATGCCCACTATCCTACTTCTTGGGTAGTAGGCCACTTAAAACGCCCTCAATGTGAAGAAGAGGACAACCAACATGGATTGTTGCCATCACAAGTTTCATCCTCTTGATAAACAAACTTCCTCCTCTGTCCAACTCTTCACTAAACTTGGCACCTTTTCCTTAGTGCCCTAGGTTCCATTACTTACTCCTAGATAGCGAGCTGCCTTGTGGCATTATGTCAATGAAAAGAAGATTCTAGGCAACATCCTGCCCAGAATCTGCTAAGTCACATGAATCGGTTGAAAGACAATTGTACCTCTTGCTCAAATACATCAAGAAAGGCACGTTCGAACCAATTTTGTTGTAACCTTCGACCAACAATCTTTTGATCTCTGAGTCGTCCTACCAGCCTTTTTGCCCAAGTGCACCAAAGGAGGGCTCAGATTCTTCCTTGGTTACTTCACACCAAGGTCAACATGCCTTTACCTGGTTAACTTTCTCTACGGTCAAGTACAACCCATGTAGGTCGAACGTTCCAAAGCATCCAGTTGTTGCCTTCGTGCAACTTGTCACTAGTTTGCAAGCTTCCTTGGCTGAATCTTCCACTATCTTCATCTGTCTACTTAGATCTTGAACGACTTGGACAATCTATGGAAAAATATTCTTTGTAACAAAGCAAACAAGCAACATTAACCTCTCGACTCAGGCAATTTCTACTACTTCCTTATTGTGAGCCATCGTCTTGGGCATCCTTCCTCCTGAATGATCCTAAGTTAGGTTGCAACTACACCTTTGCTTGGCCTGTCATAGCTTTCAACCTCTGTGCTGACCCAAGTCTTCAAGACTTAGCTTTACTCTTTGCACTTTCCAATCCATGGCCCCAAGCAACTGTTCCAAGAATCCTTCCTTCACCCAATGTTTTACTGCAACTTTTCCACTGGTGCACTTTGGTGTGACTACATTTTAAGATGACCCCAAAGGAAAGTCTTCCACAAACTCCACTTGATTTGGATAGTCTTGAAAACTCAAAGACTTACCAATTTTGTGTGGAACGATCTATCCAAGCTGCTTGCTGCATCAAGGCATGAATCTACTCCATTCCAATGCTCTATCTTCACTCACCCTTGCACCCACTTGCTAGACTTGTCCCAGAACCTTTTGTTTGTTCTAAGCCTACCAAGATGTGGTGAAGAACGCCCAAAAACTGTTTTGAGAACAACTTGGTCCACCTAAAACATGGTAAAGAGCATCCAAATTAGCTATGATACCACCTGTCATGAGGCGGATGACCGATGAGCTGCATTGTAGGCTTCGACAGAGGACGGTGTGACTTAGCAATGTGATGGATTGTGTGTTATTTGTGGTAAGGCAATAGTGTTGATAAGTGAATTGAAGGTATGTGAATGCTTGAGGAAGTAGGGACATGATCTTCATGGACTATCATGTGTTGGCTTAGATGGATGACAACATGGTTTCATGTTGGGTAGTCGATTGTTTAAGTATGCTTGGCTTGAGGGAGGCGATAGAAGATTCCCTATGGTTGGGTGGTGATGATGTAGCATCGCCTATGGTGAAATGAGCACTTTGACATTCCGCACAGTTTTAGGTGCTTGGCTTGGGTTCACTTAGGACATGTTGGCTAGGCATAATCTGGGTGATACAAGCGGTTGATGGTCATGCCCAACTAGCAAGGTCACGTCGGTGCTGTGCGTCAACTAGTTTGCTTGAGTGGTATGGGACCCTCAAGTGGGACGAAAAGGCTAGCTCTGTGACAAATGGTATTAAAGCCACACTTGAATGTGGAAGTTGCAGAAGTGTCTCTTCACCACCAACACCCCTTTCATCGGAGGAGCTGATGGGGTCAAGTTGACAAGGATGTCAACAACTTAAGTGGGTGAGAATGTAAGGACCCAACTTGAGGTGTCGTTCGTAATGGCATGATAGATGGAATGCCAGGAAAACATGACTAAGGGTGCATAATGGTTCCATACGATTTAGTAGTCTTAGTGACTAACTCATGGGTGGAAACCGTGAGATGGTTAGGGCTGTGTACTAGCACGTAGGCTAGGAGGACCAAGGATGTCTTGCCTAGCAAGAGAAAATTATTGATGAGGTGTTGCATAGCAAGCTTCGCTAGAGGACGATGTGACTTGGCAATGTGATGGATTGTGCGTGTTATCCGTGGAAAGACAACAATATTGATACATGCATTTAAGGTATGTGAACGTCTAAGGAAGTAGGGACACAATCTTCATGGACTATCATATGTTGGCCTAGATGGATGATAGCATGGTCTCATGTTGGACAGTCGGTTGTTCAAGTATGCTTGTCTTAGGGGAGGCGACATATGGTTTCCTATGGTTTGGTGGCAATGATGCAACATTGCCTATGGTGAAATGAGCACTTTGACATTCTGTATGGTTTAAGGTGTTTGGCTTGGGTTCTGTTAAGACATGTCAGTTAGGCATAGTTCGGGTAATACAAGCGGTTGTTGGTCATGCTGGTGCTGCACGACAACTAGGCTATGGGATGCTCAAGCAGAACGAAAAGTTTAGCCCCATGGAAATTTCTCTCTCAACACCATCATTAGAAGCATAAATGTTGACCAAGCACAAAAGATGGTCATCAAGGTTTAAAAGCATCCATACCAACCTTTGAGTAGGGTCAACACCCTACCCAACAACAATAGAAACAAGTAGAGGGGAAATAAGGGTGGTGACACCACTTTTCCCATTAGGGTGATCTGAATAAATACACTTAGCACCTGACTAGATAACACATAAGGTTGTACATAATAAGAATCCAGTTATCTTGATTTCCTACAAACACATGATATCCACCTAGTGAATCAAAGTCATGATATGATGGACTATATGTTTTCTTCCATTGTCACTCAAGCTCAGGACATTTCATGAAGCAACTTTCATTGGGAACCTACGATGCTGTGCATCTCCTTGTTGTCCTCGAGGCCATTGGGAGCACTATAAGGGTTCGAAACTGCAATTGGTTGTGCGAGAACATTCGGTTATCCAATGTGATATGCCTTGGTTGCTTGGGATGGCCATCAATCAAATCCTTTACCTAAGCATTTGGCAATGGGGGAGGAGGCCCAAAAACTCCTCCCTCCTTGTCAAATAGGTTCTAAAACCTATTGAAGCACTGACATGTTAGTTGAGGAGCTAGAGGCCTACTGAGGTTGGCAACCATTGAAGGTTGGGACTATCTAAAGTTGGCTACCATTGAGGTTTTTTGGGTCGAGGCCTTTTGCGGCTGATTATGCTTGTTTCAGTGAACAACTTTTTTCCAACCTACCTCAATATCATTGTTAACTTGAGAATTGAAATGTGCATGTGGGGTTTGAGTGGGTAGAGGGTTGGCTTGGGCAACTAAAGAGTAATCATAGATACAATGCTATGGGCTTTGGCACTAGAAGGAGGGATTAGGCATGTAAATGCACATGGCAGGCTGTTTGATCATTTTGTCACCTACCTTGATGACGACAAACACCTTCAGATCCACAGATTGGCTTTAAGGCAAAACCTACTCTGGAACCTAGGGTTGAAAAAACGTTTAGGTTCATGACAAATAAAGTCACCAAAAGGGATCAAGATGCATTCCAGGAATGACCAAAAGTTGTAGTGGGAGACTGGAAAACTCAACCTACACTGGGTAGGATAACTGAGTTACTTGGTCAGCAGAAAACCCTTCACTCCAACGGAAAAGATAACCAGTGTGTTCTTACAGATCCACAGGCCCCTCTTGATGACCTCAAGGACATGGGCCTTATCAACAATGTGGAACAAGAAGACTTTGGTCAAGGTGTGCGTGTGGATACAATGCCACCCATGTGGCTACCAAACTTCCTTGGTGTTAGCTCCTATTGAGTAATGACAACTTCAGGGGGAACACAACTTACAAAATATCCCAATAGGGTTTCTTCACAAAAAGCATTACAAACATTGTCATACTCAATGATGAATATATCAATGGGGATTTCATCAGTTTTGAAATTACCTCATGAGATACATTTGGGATGAACCTATGAAACACCTTTGGTGGTACGATTGCCACTGCCAGAGCTGTTTGTGCTTCTAGAAACAATAACAACATTTTTGGGTTGAGTGTCAGCCATATTAGGCTCTCTGAAAAAGCCTTATGACAGTTACCTTGGCCAGTTAAGTCAGCTAGGCCGAATTCAGTTTGACAAGACTGGAATTAAGTGCAGAAAGGACAAGGTATTGCATGCAATCCTCACACCATTACTCGAGCCAGAGCAAATGGATACTGTTGTAATGCTTGATCCATTGATTTTCTCTCCTTTAATTTGTGAATCTCAAGGAGAAAGGAAATGGCAGAATATAAGTGAAATATTTTTCATAGTCACAAGCAAACTACACAGATACAACCAAAAATCACAGACAATTGACTGAAAAGACACAAAACAAAACAAAGAAATAAACTAAAAGCAAAGTTGTAAGGCCAGAGCCATCAACATAGAAACTTCCCAAAACAAAGCAAGTAACATTGAAAGAAAGAGTGCACCTGGACCAAGGAGGCTAAATGTAGTTGGGACTGTGTCTGCTCAGAAGCTGCCCAATGCTCCGTCTATGTGTGTATCCAAATGTCAGGTTCCTCGAATGGTGCCATCACAATATGGGAATGATCAGGAGCAAGGTCTCTCACAGGAATGACTAAGTGGAGTAAGAATCCAAATCCTAGTGAAGGTGTAGCAGCAAGGTATGGCAATGATCTCAAGAAATTTGGACTGCATGTGGGAAGAAAGCCCTCTATGTGTGCCTGAATGTGAACCAGATGAGCAGCTGCTAGACCAAAGGGAAGCTGTATATGATGGGTCATGGAAAATTTCCTTAATCTTACTGCTGTGGATGCCTAATCCACAACAATAAAGTGTCTGGAGTGGATAGCTGGATGCAGCTTGGAGCTTTGTGCAATCACTCTCATTTAGGTGTGGAAAGGGAGTTTTGTGCACTTTTTGACATGCAGGATCTCATAACACCGCCTGGATAGCGTAATCATGTTGCTAAACATGTTCTGTTATGCGAAACAGGGGTGGGGAGGCACAATCCGGGCATTCATTTTAATGATTATTTATACAACATTGACAATATGCTAGATTGTTCCTTGCTTTTGTGGGCATTTAGTTTTTGAATTCTTTGTCTAAAACCTGATTATGGTTTGAATTTTGTGTAAAAAAGCTTCTTATATTTTGATTTCTTTTTGAAAATATGGTTATAAGTTGCATTTTGCCATAAATTGTGGAACATTTTCCAAGTCCAAGCGTGCTTAATCATTCATGACAGAGCAATTGCTATATTTTGTAGTGATCATATCCCTGCGACTTATAGAATGCCCAGTTCTGTTCAACCAGACTATGTTGAAGCAATAGGAATATATAAGTTGTACAGAGGGCTCAAGTTCTTTTCTATACATTTATCTACCTAAGCTAGAGACTTGCTTTGGCACTCACTAACATCCTTCATACCATGCAAAATGGGAAAAAGCTAAAAGAGACTAAATATCTCAATAATATGAAACACAAAAAATCTCACTGTCCTATTATTTGTTTCCTCTATGTTTAAATCCATTTTTCTGTTTGTCATGCACTTAAATAATACGAAACACAAAATTTCACTTTCCTATTATTTGTGTCCTCTATGTTTAAATCCACTTTTCTGTTTGTCATGCACTTTTGTTTGTGGATGATGGCCAATTGTTTGTAATTTATTTTTTTCTGTGATGGTTGTTCCAAGACTTTCCATATCTTGGATCTGCTCCAGAATTTTCAGACTTGTTCTGTTATAGATGACCCAAAACTAAACCTGGTGCTATGAATGATCTTGAGATAGATACATTGGAAACTGATTTTAGATGATCTTTTACATCAGGAAAACCAACATCTTTTTAGATGCAAGTTTGCAGAATTAGATTTTCCTGATTTTATCCCTTTTTTTTCCAAGGAAAACCTAGTGGGGAAACCCAAGGGACGCTTCTCCACATTTGTGGATGGCATCCTTAGTAAACCCATCCATGTAAACTAGTGCACCTCACACGGGATGTGAACCAGGCACCTGCTGGCATGGAATTCACCAAATGTCCAACAACATCGGAGACAACCAGTTGAGCTATTCCCTTGGGCTCTGATTTTACCCTTTTTATCCATATTATATTTTTATTTGAGTTTTTAGTCACTGGTTAAAATCACATGCTATAATTTTTGGACAAATGCAAATATCTGAAGTTTGAACCGACAGGATGCTTTGATTATTATCTTTAATTGTGTGTGTTTGTCCATGTCTTGTCCGATTAAAACTACCTTCCTATGCTGCCTTCTTTTGTTTAAGCAGTTTTTGATAACTGTTATCACAGTGACTGGCGCATCTCAGGGATATGCTTTTGTCGAGTATGAAACTGAAAGGGAAATGCGACATGCCTATGAGGTGAGTTTTGTATAAGAAATATTTACGAAATATCAATTCAATAATACTACCGAAGTGTATATTTCTAATGAATCAAAGCCTTTATGCAGGCTGCTTATCACAGTATTATTGATGACAGTCAAGTAATTGTAGATTATAGCAGGCAACAGCTAATGTCAGGTTGGATTCCCCGCAGGTTAGGTAAGTTGTGTGTTGAACAGACCAATGGAACCGCAAAATAGTTGCTTTTTTAAGGCTGAGCATATAACTCCAATTGCCAATATTAACATTTTGACATGGATAGGAGGGGGATTGGGGGGTCGAAAGGAGTCCGGACAGCTGCGCTTTGGAGGTCGAGATAGACCATTTCGGGCTCCTTTGTATACATTTTTACTACCAGCAATGATTTGAAATTGAATTTGAATTTTTAATGTTCATACTCGAGTGCTTTCCCTCTCTCAAAGCTTCATTGCCCTCAGTCCTGTTTTCCTTTCTTAACTTGATATATTTAGTATTTATTCTATGTTTGACATCTATGATTTTAGGCGACCCATTCCAAAAGATGAACTCAAGAAACTTGGTATTCCTCTACCTCCAGAAGGTCGTTACATGTCACGTTTTCAGGTGGTTGCTTTCTTCTACTTGAAACCAATCCTTGGCATTCTGTTCTGTCTTTTCCTGTTTCAGGTGTCAATATTTTTTGCAGATGATTTGCAAGTGTTGGAATAAAATGACTGATGTTATTGTTTTCACAATGACAGGCTCCCCCAGTACCTAGGCGCCGAAGCCCAGATGTTCGCCATCATAGAAAATCAGAATACAGGTCTAGTGGAATATCCCGCCTGTATGGTGATGCATCAGAGACCTTGCCAGATTTAAAATTAGATCAAGAAAATCTGAGCAAAAAGTCGAGTTCTTCAAGGCTGGTAAATGATGAACAAGAACGAGGAGTTTCAGTTGCAAAAGAACCCATTGGATCCTTTGGAGGAGGAGACAAGGCAGGCGACAGGGAAGGCAGCATGCATGCAGATACCGACGAAGGTGATTCCAAGAGTAGGAGCCACCATCATCATCGGCACAAGCACAGGAGTCACACAGATAGGCACACTCCTCACCGCCATGAAAAGAAGAGGAAGGAGAGGAGCTCTGAGCGTAAGAGGTCCATGAGTCCAGATAAGATTGATGAAGAAAAACGGAAAAGATGGCGCCATGATAAGTATTCTGATTACAAATAAGGAATTATACTTGGATGCTTCTGCTTATTAGGGAGAAGGTGCCGCACTGACACCCTTTTGATCTTTACAATACATTATCCACTGACGCATCCATCAGAGTGCCAAGTATATGTGCATATTTCCACTTCCACTGTTTTCTTTTTCTTTTTCTGGAGAGATGAATCTGATAATACGTTTCTAAACTATAAAAATATTTTTTTCTAAACTATAAGAATAAATTTTCCATTTATTGAATTTATATCCATTTATACAATCAATACAATGTATCTAGTCCTCAGCCAGATGAGAAATTGTGTTGAATTTTGTTCAAGGACATGTATTACTAGCAGAGGTCATGAAAAACTATCTTTCAAGCAAAAGGTTTGATGATTTTGTTAATTTTTAATTAGAGTATTTGTTCTTACTCTATGGATACTAGTGTTTACATACACACAAGCAATTATCCGGGTTAGGTGATGACATATATTGGAGTAGCAAACACGAAGCTCCAATGTTATTGTAAATGTTAATATATTACGTGCTAAGTAATTGAAGTAGCAAACACGATGCTCCAATGTTAATCTAAATGTTAATAGATTAATTACTAAGTAATCAACAGTTAGTAAATATAACACAATATTAAATATAACTCTATGAAAAACTATCTTTCAAGCAAAAGGTTTGATGATTTTGTTAATTTTTAATTAGAGTATTTGTTCTTACTCTATGCATACTAGTGTTTACATACACACAAGCAATTATCCGGGTTAGGTGATGACATATATTGGAGTAGCAAACACGAAGCTCCAATGTTATTGTAAATGTTAATATATTATGTGCTAAGTAATTGAAGTAGCAAACACGATGCTCCAATGTTAATCTAAATGTTAATAGATTAATTACTAAGTAATCAACAGTTAGTAAATATAACACAATATTAAAAATAGTGATTGCAATTAGTGTTAAGATTAGTTAGGTGGTTATATTATTTCAACTGTCTTAAGGTATTATGTAAAGGACGTAATGTATGATGCGATAGGTGAGAAAGTGGTATATGTATTCGGTATATGGGTAGCCTACATCAAGTTAACCTTGCAGTGTATTGTTGTAGCATTATCAGATCATTATTCTCTCCAGGATATTTTGTGTTTTATTTTCCTTTATATACACAAAATTATAAAATCTTATATTTTATCAAAGTCTAATTTAGGGAATTTGGGAAACCCAATAGGGTGTTTGAATTGAAGACATATGTCTAGGCAAATAAAAAACAATAACAACCATGCGAAGTAGCAAATCACATAGGAAGCAGAAATGGAGCAAAGACACTAATAGAAGGAACATACTTTGCATAATTAGATGACATGCACAACATTGGAGATAAGTATGCATACATTGTTTTATTTGATGTTAAAAAAAGAAGATTAGTAAATATATCACGATGGAGAATGAGAGAAGGGATATTTATATATGCTAAGAACAAGGCCAATTCAACAAACATAAAATAGTCAAAACGACCATAATTAATTTGGTAATCTATCTACTTGGATAAGAGAGAGTAATCTATCACATGGGGAACATTGATGTGGCAACAAGCGACAATAGAGAATTGATACAATGTTGACAGGGTAGTGAATGCTTTCAAACCGCATGCAAGGGTTCAGTTATTCGAAGTAGTGAGGACATCAAATAGGTGAGAAGGCTCTAGTAGCAGGGATCATAGATGTCTGGCAAGTGAGAAGGCAACTTGACAACGATCTGAAAAAGATAGATGCAATGAGTGTAACGAGAAAAAAATTTGGTACAACAATGTGAGGAAGCAGAAATATGCTTTGATATTGCTGAAAATGTGAGTAGAGAGCATATGGAAGGTAAAACATTTGCTTTTGCTGAACAAGAACCTCAAGAGCAAGTGAAATTTTGAGTAGTAGTGTGTCTAGTAGATGTGGGTAAGAAATTTGCTTGGCAAGGTTGTGGCACTACAAGATCGTGGCTAGGGGAGGCACATGGGAAAGCACACATGAACTGTGGCCAGGGTAGGCACATAGGAAGGCACACATGAACTGTGGCCAAGGTAGGCACAAGGGAGTTGCGTGGAATAGAACATTAAGGCAGAAGAAGGTCGTTGTCGTTGACAAGAATATAAATTGCCAAGATGTTTGCCACACTAGAAAAGAGAAGCGAGTTTTGAAGTCTATGTGCACATAAATTTCGGAAATGAAAATGGTTGAAAATACCCCTAAGAATATGTTGATTTTGGTCACCAAGATTGTTCAACATTTATTGTGTTAGTGGACCCAATAATGGCTCAAGGTTTTAGGTATTGAGACTGGTGATCTTGGCGTTAGGTAGTGAATGCGCTCCTTGCAAAAAATGAATCAAAACCAATAAATTGGTATTTTGGGGTAATTTGATTCAAAACCCAAGTGGTTTGGGGATTTTGGTTCAAAACACATCATAGTTGGCTTGGGGTAATCCTAGTGAAAACCCATGCCGTTAGATTCAAGGCAATGGATTGTTTGAGAGTTTTATTGGAGCTCTTGTTTGAAGGGGAGTATTGGAGGAGCAAACAACAACCTCCATTGGTAATGTAAATGTCAATATATTTTGTGTTATGTGATGACCCTAGTGCAGGATTTGCTATGTTACTCTAGCCAATATAAGGGTTCACTCGCATAAGTAAATAGTAGGTTATCCTATAGTCATTGATACACACAATTGTATATGATCATCATATAAGCCTATTTTGGGGTTATTGGGAGTTATCCTGCTAATATCTTAAGAGATATTGTGTAACTTGTCATTATTTTTGTTGGGAGCCATGCCCCCCTCTATATTTTGGGTGTTCAAAGTGTTTGTTGTTGTTGTGAGTAATTTAGATCATAACAAGTGATATCAGTGTAAGGGATTCTTGTACTTGCATCTTCATGACATACCTGTAATACTGGGATCTGTAACATTTTATGGGAAGATTCAAATTAAGTGTCGTTTGCTTTTTTGGAAAGTAAACATCTAATACTATCTTTGGTTAAAATTATAGCAAAATTGGTGTAGAATTCTAGGAGATAATGTTTGTAAAAAGTTGGGATTGATATGCAATCCTAAAAACTTACTAAAAATAGTAGGGCACAATAATTTGGTCATATCTTTCAATTTTTAGATCGAAATTTAGTGTGACTTGATTCATATGAAAGAAGACATCCAAAGGTGTTAAAAGTTAAAATTTCATATTATTTGGCATGAAAATCAAGAACTTACAATCTCTACAAGTTCACACTTCGAGGAATGACTAAAAGTATTAGGGTTTGGTAAATTGGGCATAATTGTTAGACTGTGAGTCCCTAGACAATCACAAATTTTGAGACCACCTTCTAGACAATCACAAACTCTGAGACCACCTTCTTATGAGTTGTCATCCTTATCTAGTGATGAGGTGTTGTCATTATTCATTGATAAGTTGTTAGTGAGATCTAAATTTGGAAGTGGTCAAGTACATGCACTATAAATTGATATCAAGAGATGGATATAACGTTGAATATGGCTTAAAGCCTTTTCCGCCAAGTTCTTGTCTTTCTTGTTCTATTTCTTAACATGGTATTATCGTTCTTATGGTCATAAGTGCATGATAGCAACATGGTAGTTTTTCCATGGAAGGTGAGGTATTGTAGCTCCTCATGGCAGTCATCCATGAGAGTGTAGCCTACGGCAGTGGAAGAAAATACATAGATCTACGGTGTAATGTCAAAGACAAAGACAAGGTCATCATTCTTTTCCTTGCTGGTTTAATATGCAATTGTTTTACTATTTATTTTGAAGAATATCTATTTGCATTGGGAGGAAACAGACAATATTTTGTTTTTTTGTTTACACGGAAGTTCATAGTAATACATAGATCTGCTCTCTGGGCACATAAGACCTATAGATCTGTAAGATGGAAAGGATTCATAGCGCTCAGCTTTTGTCATTATAGTTTTTCCCTTATACCTGTGACTGACTTGATCATTACAACAACCCACAAGGATGAATGTGTTGGGAAACAATTTCTTGGCCTATTCCAGTGATTGTGCATGCCCAAAGTGAAACAAATCATAAATTCCATTCGCATGAACCTTGACAAGTTCTGAGTCCACTTGCTCTTCACGAGATCTGGAGATGGGTGGTTCAAATCTCACTAGTAGCTCGTAGATAGTTTTTGCACAACTCTGTTGTCGGGGTTTTTGATGCACCTGCGATGAATCATTTCTCTTGATGGTGGGTTTCTTTCGATTCTTGGGAACCATCGTTTTATCCTGCTCAATTATAAAATGCCATTGCGATCGCCAACTGAATGGAAGCGAAAAATCCTCGAGAACAAGAAATGAGTAGCTTAAAAGACCAACACTACATGCATTAAGAAGAGCCCATGTGCTTTGGGAAAGGAAGGTGCAGTGACCCAAATGTGTGTATATGCAAGTTATAAGATTCAACAGTTGGCTCACTCGAGTAAAAATGCACAGTGCTTTGGAGAAAGGCACAATCTATTGAAAAGACCATTGCCCAATAGCCATACCCATAGCCTCATGATAGTTGGACAATGATGGGCAACGGAATTGCTTAACCCTTGAATCATGAGAAAACATTAAAAAAACAATCATCGTAGAAAATCCGACTACATAGTGTGAGGAGGGACTCGAAAAAATTAAGAGGCACTTCCGTCTAAACTACTGTGTGAGAATATTATGAGATCCTTCCAAATCAAAGGCATTCATCACACACAGATCTAGATTGCAGCGTTTGTAAATCCTGGCCCACACAAACTTGGCCTAAGCGCTTCCTCACCTAGATCCACAGTTGGAGAATCTGGTGTATAGTTTGAAATCGAAGGTAGCATAATTAAACCAATAGAAGCCAATAGTCCACATGCATTTTTAAGTTGGAAAGAGAAAAAACGGGTAATTATTTTTCAATTGCTCTATTAATCCCATATAGGCAAAGTAATAACATAATTATTGCATAATTATTGCTTTATATGTTGAGAAATTAAAGTCAATGTGAGTTGTTAATGGTGCCTTGTAGTTGTATGTAGAATGATAATGTACGTATTGTCTTGATCTGATACAAGAGAACAATCTTTGAAACATGTTCTTATTGAGAAAAAAGGGTTCTTCAAAATTGATCTTAGAGGAAGGTTCTTATTGAGAAAAAAAAGGGTTCTTATCCTTGAGGATAAGGGTTGTTCTTATTGAGAAAAAAGGGTTCTTATCCTTGAGGATAAGGGTGCTTATTACAAGAGAATAAGGGTTCTTATTACAAGAGAATATAAGGGTTCTTATCCTTGAAGATAAAAGGGTCTTATCCTTGAGGATAAGGGTTGTTCTTATTGAGAAAAAAGGGTTCTTATCCTCGAGGATAAGGGTTCTTATTACAAGAAAATATAAGGGTTCTTATCCTTGAAGATAAAAGGGTTCTTATCCTTGANTTGAAGATAAAAGGGTCTTATCCTTGAGGATAAGGGTTGTTCTTATTGAGAAAAAAGGGTTCTTATCCTCGAGGATAAGGGTTCTTATTACAAGAAAATATAAGGGTTCTTATCCTTGAAGATAAAAGGGTTCTTATCCTTGAGGAAGGTTCTTAACGAGAAAAAAGGGCTCTTATCCTTGAGGATAAGGGTTCTTATTACAAGAGAATAAGGGTTCTTATTACAAGAGAATATGAGGGTTCTTATCCTTGAAGATAAAAGGGTTCTTATCCTTGAGGATAAGGGTTCTTATTACAAGAGAATATAAGGGTTCTAATTACAAGAGAATAATG